>JAWNKX010000369.1:0-73372 GCA_035041755.1 Cacoxenus indagator
TTTCAAAATTTATCGCCATCACTTCGGCTCAAAGAGACCAAAAGGCTGAAGTTATGCATCAATTGCTTGGACAAAGGCCATTTCGTAAAAGACTTCAAGTGCAGGTCGTGTTCTGCCAGGCAACTTTCATTGCTTCATTTAAATCAGCAGGTTCAAGAAAGAATCAAATGCCCGGTTGGCCCCTAAGCTAAAAGCGCTCTTGTCATTGACTCCAAGCCTTCTACATTTCTTAGCAGCAACCATGCCACGAATACTGTCACTATTCTCGCCACTACTGTGGTCATGGTCAAAGGTCGGAATGGAATTTTGTTTCCATGCAGAGCATTGCTTGACTTCGCTTCGCAACTTCATTGCGTAACAGCGTGCCTAGCTAATCGGTTGCAAGTCCAAATCCAAAACTATTATTTCGGGATTCGGTCAGTCGGACATAATTGCGAAAGAGAACATTATGATATCATTGCAATCAGCCGATGGAAATTACACCACCTCTTTTTCAGCTGTCGTCGTTCCTACAATAATTTCTAATCAACCTGAAGCAAACTTGTCATCTGTTCAGTGGAATATACCAGCGAATTTGACCCTCGCCGACGCCGCGTTTGATCAACCGCAGAGAATCGATATGCTTATCGGTGCCAGCTTATTCTTCGACCTGTTGTGCGTGGGACAGCTGCGGCTAGGTCCAAGTATGCCAACTCTCCAGAATTTTCCAGAGGTTGGATCGCCTCTGGAAATGTAAGTCGTCCAGTGAAGCAAGTTTCTTGTTGCGCAGTTGGCCGTGGAGATTCGTTGGATCATGATTCTGATTCTGCTTTACAAGACCTAGTGAAGCGCTTTTGGTAGGTGGAAGGACACACTCAACTTGGCATCAAGAGATTGAATGAAGACTTAGTTTGCGAGAAGCATTTCGTTAGCAGCTTTCGCCGATTGGATACTGGCGAGTATGCCGTCCGGTTGCCAATAAAAGTTGACTTGAGTGCTCAAGGCGGTTCATACACACTACCAGTAAATCGGCTGACAACATTAGAGAAAAAATTTATTAAACAGCCTCAATCGAACTAATAATATTCGGTATTCATTAAAGAATACAGCGACCTCAAGCACATGACGCTGATTAACTCGGTTCCAACTGGCATAGCATCTTATTTCTTACCGCATTGCTGTGCTTTGAAAGCTGAGAGCACTACGACTAAATTACGTGTGGTGATTGACGCGTCAACCACAACGTCTACCGGTTATTCACTGAACGATATGCTGATGGCAGGTCCCGTAAGCCGAAGTTAGTTGAGACACTTTTGCGATTTCGATCGCACAGGATTGTCATCACCGCGGACATATGCAAGATTTATCGCTGCGTGTGGATGGAAGAGCCGGATTCTTTTTTTGCGGTGTATCGTATGGCGGGAGCATCCTGATGACGCATTACAAATTTATCGTTTGGAGACCGTGACCTACGATACAAAGCCGGTGGCATTTTTGGCCATTCGGGCAATGTGGCAGGCAGCTATGGACGAAGCAGATGACTTCCCTTTGGCTCGAAGATAGTATTGCGCGACTTCTATGTTGACGATCTCATCTCGGGCGGAAGTACGGAAGATTAAGTTTTCGAAATAATATCGCAAACAAAAGCGCTGATTTTAGCAAAGTTCGTGCTCCGAAAGTGGTGTTCAAATAACGAGAGGGTCTTGCAAGCAGTTGAAGAATCGAGCAGGTAGCAAGCGATAGCATTCAGTGGTGGCAGTGATTGCACAAAAGCTCTCGGATTGGTATGGGACCCAAAGGAGGATAATTTTCTGTTTTCATAGGCTTCAATTGCGGTTACCGATCGTGTCACCAAACGCCAAGTGTTGGCTGCCGGGACAAGGATTTACGACCCACTTGGACTAATAGACTCAGTCGTTTTGAAAGCTAAGGTATTCCTTCAGTCGTTTTGAAAGCATAAGTTGGCGTGGTATGAAAGTATGAAATACATGGATTTTGTGATGCTAGCACAAAGGCTTATGGAGCGTGCATTTATGTGCGTATAAGGAAGGTAGACTGCCAACCTACTGTGCTCTAAGTCGCGATTAGCTCAGTTGAAGACACTTACCGTGCCTAAGTTGGAATTGTGCTCTGCAATGTTGTTGGCTGAGTTAATGAAGTCTATTTTTGAGCTGCAAGCTTTTAGTGAATATTTCTTCTTTTCAGATTCAACAATACTGCTTTCCTGGTTGAATGATGTCGCCGCGAACTATAACATTTTTGTTGCAAACCGTATTAGCAGTATCCAGGTGATGTCTAATAGCATGGGTTTGAGGCATGTTCCAACGGAGCACAATCCTGCGGATATCTTATCGAAGGGGGCACTTCCCAGAGAGCTTGAAGAGTCTCTATTGTGGAAGCACGGACTGACATTTTTGCAAAAGGATGGATGGCCAAAATCTCGCAAATTCTTGATAGTTCTTGATAGAAAGCGCAATGTTTTGAGCGTAACGTCATGAATCGAAGATTACTCTATTTGCTGCAAATTCCTCAATTCATTTCGATCGACGCAAAGGGTCTACGCTTACGCGTATCGCTTCCGAAATTCAAAGACGCACCGATGGTCATCGTCTAAGCTTACAGTGGAGGAGATAGAAGCTGGGACCAATGTACTAATTCGGATGATACAAAGGGCAGCTATGCAGCCTGATTACAGCGAGTTGGAGGCTAAAGGGAAAATCGTTCGCTCTAGCAAAATAGCGTATCTAAACCCGTTTACCGATAAAGCTGGAGTATTGCGCGTGGGTGGTCGATTGGAAAATGCAAATTTGAGTTTCAATAAAAGCATCCTATCGTCCTGCCGATAGATCACCCACTGACAAAGACCATTATAATTGATTATTATCAGAGGCTATTGCATGCTGGATCACAGTCCTTGCTGGCGATCATCCGCATGAAGTTTTGGCCCATTGGCGGACTGAAAGCTGTGGCTAAAGTTGTAAACAAGTGTAAAAGATGTTTTCGTGGCAAGTCGTTTGTCAAATACAGCAGTCATTCTGGAAGGAACAGAGCACGGCTTATCTCACTCTGTAACAGGAGAGAGCTAAATGGCGCTTGAAATCAACAAGCATACCCGAGGGCGCACTGGTACTGCTCAAAGACGACAACCTACCACCGATGAAATGGTAAATCGTCTGTGTCGTCAAGAGCATTACAGGTGATGATGGCACTGGAATCAGTAAGCAAGCCGTAGCCAAGTATAAACTGTTTTTAGATTTTCAATAATAATTAGAAGCATATTGACAGAATTTTGGTATTTTGATTTTATTTATTTAATTATTAATTAATCAATTAATTAATACAATTCCTCTTCTAAAAATAATCACAAAATAACAATAACAAGTCAACCATGAGAACACAGGTTTGCAATAGTATTCAGCGTTCACTATTCACCATTACTTCACAGCGAACTAATGCCACTTTGCTGTAAATTCGATGTTGATAACAGAAATGTAAAGGTACATCATCACGCCGCCGTCTGCGAGGGGAGGAATGGAAACTACAAATCTTGTGTACTCTTTGTCTGTAATAAAGAGACTCTGAAACGAAAAGGCTTGGATCGTAGTCGAGTTTTTGGCGACCGGACCAAGCAATCCCAATTAGAAGGCAACACACACAATACACAATATACATGAAGCATACATTACTGGAAAGCTTTAGTGGTGTAGATGTGCACAAAACAGTTTAATTGTTAAAAAGTTGTGTCTTAACACTTAAAAAAAATTAAATTGTAACAACGAAATACATGAACTGGCAATACAACAACTCTGTTTCAGTTCCTCGAGCGGGAAAATGGATAACAGATAATGACAGTGTTAGTGGCGGAGAGGGGGGCATTGGTGTAAGTAAAGGGAAGTAAGCGTGATTGAGAGTGATAGTAAAGGACAGTGAGCGCAACAGAGATGTGCGAAGGTTGCGCTCGCAATATAACTGTTCTGTGTAATGTTTCTGTTTCTCTTCCTTACGTTTTAGTAATATGCTGATGACGCAATATATAAACTTTATTTCATTATAATAAATTTTTAGGGTACTTTATGTTTGAGTGAATAATGGAACCATTATAGGATCATATGATAGGATGGGATCTGTCTGTCCCACTATTACAGCAAATTTGCTCAGAATCTACTGGACCGATTATATATATAAATTAAATAAATATTAATTCATATTTATGTTTTATTTTATTACAACATCTGCATTGCGAGCAGGACGTTGTATCTTTATGAGTTCCGAACAGAGACTGAACCTAAGTTGCTTAAGATTTTAACTTTACACTTAGCTTAGCCCTGATGTTGCTAACGTCAACTTCCCACGATGCAGCCACATTCTAGTCTACGCTGCAGTTCGTGTACGGAGTGCTGGATGTCCGCTGATGTTGCTTACGTCAGCTTCCCACGATGCAGTCACATTCTAGTCTACGCTGCAATTCTTGTACAGAGTGTTGACGCTAACTTGCCATGGCTCTGCACGTCTATGGTGTCGAAAGTCTGCTAGCCGGACACTAATCAAACACATCGTCAGCTATTTCGGAGTTGCGGGCTTGATCGTGTTAACTCCTCTCTTGCTTAAGTGGTGGCCGTCCTCGGACTCCGTTAACCCATCAATAGTAAGCTGTAGGCTAAGGCTTTGCTGTCTTCTTTGTCTCTATTGGATCGTCTTGAACACAGCATAGCGGTAAGCTGCGGCCTTTTCACAAAGCTGTTTCGATTCGTATAGGTTGTTTAATTTACACGAATCGTATCGTCAAAGGCAAGCAAATAGGTTACGGTCTGTTCCGGGAAGTTTTTCTCTTTCACCGTAACTGTGTCATAGGTGTTAAAGATGATTCCGTTGTCGACTACTACCAAGGGCTCGAAGTAGTTTGCCCTGGTGCTGCAATCCGCGACATCTCCGGAGTAAAGTTGTTGCGCACAGGTAGCGGTTGATGATTCCTTACAGAAGGTTGAAATAACGGTAGTCTCGCAGTTCTCAATAGCGAATATTTTGTGTTCGCATTCGGCTACGTTGTTGTTGTCAGCAACGTAAATAATCGTTCCATTATGCGGGAAAGGAAAGATACAAATTTTCTTAGAGACTAACTTACGATATTTAATTATAAAGTGTAAAAACTCGTTATTTTTATATTTATATATATTTGTGAGCTGCTCATTGATTATTGATTTTAAATCGGTATTGTCTAGTATTGTTGGGTTTATTACATGGATCTTTGCAAGTGTTATGTAAAGCATTAATTGTTCTATTTCGCTGATTAGCATTCGGTTTATAGCTAAAATAATTTCATATAGGTGGCCTGAATCAATTTGATTGCCCTTTGCATTCCTTAGTAAAATATTAATTCTGTCTGTTAATTTATTAATTTGACTCTGTATCCTGGTATTTATAATCACTTGCTTGTGTTGGGAGTCGATAACTTGTCTGTTTTCAAATTTAATGTACTCAAAGTCATCAAAATCAGGGGTACCAGCAATCACCTTCAGAATAGTTCTCACGAAATTTATAACGAGAAAGATGGTCTCTGGTTTATTTTGCTAACTATTTCTATTTTAGGTTATCCTTATGTACTACCCTCCCGTTAATAAGTACCGTAGTGTCCAAGTCGGCTTCTACTACTTCCTCAACACACAAAGGTGTGAGCTTGTTTCTAATTTCTTCCTGGAAATCCGGAGGAGACGAATGAATTACCTCGAGAGGTATTTTATTCTTTACAGAATGGATGCTTCTGTTATACTCAATCGTTGGCTGCAAGATTAACTCAATGGTATTGTCAATTTTCCATTCTAAGCGTCCTATGAAATCGTTCAACAACCAATGGACAGGGTTATGCTATGAGAGAGTTCAAAAGAAGTGACTTAATTATCTCAGAGTTTAATGATGGTTCATTATCCCAAAATACTGTTCTTGTATTTGGATAAATATTTATTAACTGGAGAATTCTTGGCTTGACATCCAAAATTATCCGTGAGGGTATTGGCTGGACAATGGCAAATTTCGAAAATTGAAGGTTAGGAAATGTTTTCTGTCTGTTGAAAATATGTCTATCTTCAACATTTTACCCGCATCACAAGGAATCGGGGTTTCGCCCGTTATCTGTTTTGTCGGGTGTCTGTCGTATTTGGATTTTTCGCAAATTTGGAAGTTTGCGGCGACTTCGTTTGCCATTCTGAACATCTTCGGAGAGAAGTAGTCCAATAGGATTTGCTTTACATTTTCTTCGGCTGCCCTATGGGCACGGTTATGTTCATCAATGTACGCTTTCCAACACTTAATCTTAGCGTTCGGGTTTCGGTCTGAAACAGCGAACGTAAGTGGTTGATGGTCAGTCAAAATTTCATTCATGAATTGTTGCTTCCGTAGATTCTTCTTCTAGGGCATTGATGTGTTGTCGTGACAGTGCGTCAGCAACGTGGTTTTCTTTACCGGGCTTGTAGAAAATTTGGGCGTTATGTTCATCAATGTACGCTTTCCAACACTTAATCTTAGCGTTCGGGTTTCGGTCTGAAACAGCGAACGTAAGTGGTTGATGGTCAGTCAAAACTTCATTCCTACACTTTTCGTTCATTGATGCCGCTATGGCGCCATCATAAGTCATTACTGTCTTAATAGGCAGTAAAGTCAATTTCCGCTCGACCTCGTCGTCAACTGTAAAAGGGTCATGCCGCCCTGTCGCAAAGTAGACATTTCTTGTTCTATTAAATAGATCGGTCGTTTGTCGGAGTACGTGAAGTCAAGGCGCGCGATCATTGCCTTAAAATTCAATGGGGTATTAAACTATGCTAGTACTGAGTCGGCTGGGCCTTTAATCTTGTTTCTGATAATAGCAACAACCTGGTAATGCCTCGAACTACCATCAAAGTTCTGAAATAGTTTATAGGCAGTGTGAGCCTCCTGCCGCCATAACACGTAAGACTCCTCCTGCTTTCCTTCGAAATCAGGTAAAAACTTGACAAAGTCCAATGATTCCTCACACCTGACACCCTCGACTATCCAGGTATCTTCATACACTGCTAACTCTGGTGCACTATTTCTACATTTCACTGATTGCCGGATTGTCAAAACTATACTTTCGCTTTCTATTTAACCTAATTTATTTTATTCACCGTAAGGGTTTTCTACTTTGAGGTTACCTTTACGCATATAGGATTCACTACCGCTTTCTCTAACTTTGCCTTTAACACTTGCAATGACACAATTTTTTATCTCGCTATTTTAACACACACGCATATTTTGTAAATTAGCACAGATTTATTAACAATGAGCATTCCACTTGCACACTTGATTTCTTAGGCCTACTGTCTACTCTAATATTCCAGTGTTGTTCCAGTAGCTTCCGTATGTTTTCTCGTCTGGTGTTCCGCTGATTGCTCCTGGTGCGTTTTGAAGTGTTAAAACATTTCATAACTTATATGGGATTTTCACGGTTTGAAAGTGTTAAAGACTTTTTTAAAGTTCGTATATTTTTTTAAAAATGTCGTTCAGTTTATGTGATTTTTCACGGGCGCGTTATTCACTCGCGCCCCACGTTTGGGCGCCAATTAAATAAATATTAATTCATATTTATGTTTTATTTTATTACAACATCTGCATTGCGAGCAGGACGTTGTATCTTTATGAGTTCCGAACAGAGACTGAACCTAAGTTGCTTAAGATTCTAACTTTACACTTAGCTTAGCCCTGATGTTGCTAACGTCAGCTTCCCACGATGCAGCCACATTCTAGTCTACGCTGCAGTTCGTGTACGGAGTGCTGGATGTCCGCTGATGTTGCTTACGTCAGCTTCCCACGATGCAGTCACATTCTAGTCTACGCTGCAATTCTTGTACAGAGTGTTGACGCTAACTTGCCATGGCTCTGCACGTCTATGGTGTCGAAAGTCTGCTAGCCGGACACTAATCAAACACATCGTCAGCTATTTCGGAGTTGCGGGCTTGATCGTGTTAACTTATATATATGTATATATAAAAGAGATTGTTTTTAAATTGATTTTAATTGATTTTAAAGTAATTTAAGAAAATAAATGACTTAAAAAATACAGGAAATACTTTACTTATTGATTTCGGAAAAACCTACAAGAGGTCTGTGGGCTGAACATAACGTGGTAAATCATATTTAAAAGTAATTTGCAGTGAATAAACGTGTAGGTACGATTGAGTGACTTATTGAATGAGCGTTGAATCAGCTACTTGTTTAACCCAAATATTTTATTCGGATTAGTTAAGTGAGTTTTCAATAGAGTACAACGAAGTCCAAAACTATATTCGGTAAAATGTTCAACATACGCAACCCTACCCACGTGAGATAAACTCGCACATGGCTAGATATTTTTTCTATTATCAAAGTCCCTTTCCTGAACTCTGAATATTTAAAAAAAAATTGCCTCACTCAAGTGGTCGTATTTCGACCGCTGGCCGATTCTATTGGGCTGTGGAATAAGTTTGTACGTTTTAATATTTTCTTTTGTTTTACAACCACTTTTTTGCTGTTTGACACTGTGCTAATTGTCTTTTTGAGTACTTTAATTTTATATTACTTTTAGGGCTTTGAAATGAATAATCCCGGTAAAAAGCAATACTTACGACACCTGCTCTTCATCGATACCAAAAAGCTTCTGAAGCAGCACGGGCCATTAGCAACGTATACGGAGAAGGTGTCATACAGCACGGAAATGGTTTGCAAAGTTCAGAAATGTCAACGTCAATGGCATGCTCCGCAGCGGGAGACCTTCTGAATTCGACAAAGAGCCTTTCAAAGCACTTTTGAAGGGGGACGGTCGCCAAACAAGTTGTGAACTGGCTGACAAAATGAATCGTCAAATGATTCTCAATCATTTTTATTCAATTGGGTTTGCCGAAAAAGTGGAAGCCTGAGTCACTCACGAGCTTAACGAAAATAACAAAGAAAATCGCCTACAAATTACTTCTTAACTTCTCGCCCGCCATCGAGCAACACGCGGTCATAGCAGCGCATTTTGTACCAAATCGTCACAGGAAATGTAATAAAGAAAGGAGGGGGTGGCTCCAGGAGATTCGCCCAAGTGGGGAGTCAATCGGGAACTGGGAAGTGTTCGAAAGGAATGCCACGGTCGCCAAGGAACTCTATCTAGCTAAGATACACCGCGTGAAAGGAGCTATTCGACTAAAAAGACCCCATCGACAAGGCCAAACCATACTCCTTCACGACAACGCCAAGCCCCCTGTTGCTCATGTCGTCAAAGCCGCACTCCAAGAGCTCGAATTTGAGGTCCTTCAGCATCTGCTCTATTCTCCGGACCTTGCACCGACGGATTACCATCTTTATATATATATTTATATATATATATGTCGAACCATACAAGGGGCGTTAGTTTCGACAATGAAGAATGATGGAAAGGAATGATGGAATGATGGCCGTAAACAGCAACAACGAATACATAATTGATAATTTAATATTATAACTATTGATTTTTATTTAAAAACTTCTAGGAACTTATTCCCCAGCCTAAGAGTTTATTTTTTCATACTTTAAACTACCATAATTCTAATTCTCAGTCGTAATGTACAAGTTAACACCAAAAGCTGAGACTCCCAAGAAGAACGTAGTGCTAATGAGGCGTGTGGTTCTTACCCAACAACGGACGAACGGCCAGACAAAAGGTGCGGACGCCACATAACATATGTGTCATTTCAAGAATAGACTGTATAAGTAATAAATAATAATGTTTATTTCGCTGCGCAACAAATATAATGAGACACCACACTCACAAGAGTATTCATCTGGCTGCGCAAGGAATGTAATGAGACACCACATACGACGCGAAGTAACATAGGTTTCAGTTTAAGAATATATTGTGTTTAGAGGAGGATAGTGGTTTGTACCACCTGGGGCATTTAATTACAAAAAACTGAGTTCAAACTTTATAATAATTGTGTATATATTTATAAGTGATTTAATAGTGCTTGAGAAATGAGCGCGGTTGACAAGTGCGTGTGAAAGCGTCGGCGGTTAGCAAAAGAAAAAAGAAATGAAATGATTTTTGCTGATTGCATACTTGCGTAAGTTAGCAAAGGTGACGCAAGGCAAGGACAAAGGCAAGACGAAGGAAAAGAGAGATAAGCAAGTGAGCTTCAAACGTGACAAACTCTTTGTTTTTAAAATGATAGTTCCAAAGAGTATTCATTCATATAGAGGTTACATTTTTCCCTCAAAAAAAAGGAGGGAGAGACTTGTCAGGCACGATTAGAATCGGACACTGATTCTGTACATTAACAGAGTTGTTGGCTGTTCAACTTATGCAGCGTAACATATTGTTGGTTTGCTTGGGTTTGCAAATGGACGGACGTCGAACTGCCGTGAAAGGGGAAAATATTCAATGATAAGTAAATTACTAAAACACAAGAAAGACGTAATAAAAATAAAAGTCAGAGACACTGTCTTCTTTCTTTGATTTTTTTAAAGTTCTTTATTTGAAAGGTGGGTTGAGAACATGAAGCAAATTGGCTGCCTTGTATTTCGCCTATATTCATTTATATGAACGAAATGAAAATACGAGGCGGCCAGCCAAAAAAAGGCATGAAAACAAAGCAAAATCGTACTTTTTGTATTCCCAGTAATACACACAATAAGAAACCAGTACAATCTTATACACGCACTATACCTATACAACAAGGTCCTTCGTACAATGGCAAGTTTTGATTATTTACTCTAATTCCTTCAAGACAATTTTCGGTTGTGGCAGGAAACAAAATCCATTTCTAGAACAAGTAAAGTGAATGCACATTCATTGAACAGCCGAAGAAACCCAAGTGAAATTTCTAGCCACCGTCGAATTTTTATAGGTCAAACTTTTATAAGTCGAATATCTTCATGAGTCGAATTAAGTGCCAAAAATACAATATCCTTTAATACAATATGTCTTCCATAACTGGAACATCCCCATAACTCGAACTTTTGTTATGCATTATGGTGATTCGAGATTTGGATGTGTGACTGTACGAGGAATACGCACAGTATATAGCAACGAAAACAGTGAAGTTCGAGTCTCAATCGCGCAAAGAAAGTTTCGTCATCCTTAATGAAAAAAACAAATGGTCTAGACTTTGTTGTTGCGTGAGCGTAACAAAAAAGAGGAATTTTTATTCAGGCACGCGCCCCACTTCACAGTACAGTCCTAAAGTAAATTTTCGATTGTCGTACCAAATTTATCAGAGGTCAGGCCCCGAGCGCGTGTTTTGTTGTTGAGTTCAAATTTGCGTTCACGCAAAAAGTATACATATTCATATACAAATTACAAATTACTCTTGGGTTTCCTTGACTGTTCAATGTACGTGCATTCACTGTATTTGCTATTGAAATGGATGTCGTTTTCTGCCACAACCGAAAATTGTCATCAAGAAGTTGCAGTCAAAAATCAAAACTTGCCATTGTATGGGTAACCTTGTTGTATAGGTATAGTGCGTGTATGAGAAAGTGTTGGTTTCCTTTGTCTCCCTTGCGTGCGAAATGTGATAAGTTTGATTGTGTTGTGTAGGTATAGTGAGTGTATAAGATTGGATTGGTTTCTTATCCTATGTATCACACGGAATATTTTTGTATTGTTTTGTTTTGTGATCATGCTTTTTTTTCCTGGCCGCCTGGTATTTTCATTTCATTAATATAAATGAATATAGGCAAAATACAAGGCAGCTATGGCTCGATTTCGTTTCTTAAAGAACGATTTCGTAAATTAAAGAAAACATACAATTTGCTGAATATTCTCGAAGACCATACAAAAAAAAACTTCGAAAAAAATCAAAGAATGAAGACAGTGTCTCTGATTTTTGTTTTTATTATGACTTTCTTGTGTATTTATTTCCTTTGAATATCATATTCCCGCCCAATTAGGTTATGCACACCCAAGCAAACCAACAGCAATATGTTACGCTGAATAAGTTGAACAACCAACAATTCTTTACAACAATGTACAGAATCAGTGTCGGGTTCTAATCGTTTCTAAAGTCTTTTCGGCCATTTTTTGAAGACTATGAATTCTGGTCATAGTCGTGAAAAAAATGTTATGATTTGTTTATTTTTATATTTTTGTGCATTGTCTCTCTCTTTGCTCTCCCTTTGCTCCCCTGCCCAACATCGCGAATGCGATCGTTAAAGGAGGAAAGCAAATAGAGACCGATAGAGGCTTCTTATGATTATAGCTCAGTGTCTTCTCTGATATCATTGTCTGTATCAGAGAGATTTGAATCATTTTGGTTTAGTGTTTTGCTTGTTAGGCTTTCGAATTCTATGGCTGTGTCCATTTTTGCGTTGTTTGTTGTTGTCGTTTGTTCGAGTGTTGAGTGATTTTCTGTTTGGGGCGGTTTGTGTTCTTTCGGTTTAATTTGTTTTTTGAGTTTGTTTTGAGCAATTCGCCATTGTAAAGTAAATGAAGGTAAATTGTTTTT
Source organism: Cacoxenus indagator (assembly GCA_035041755.1). Lineage (NCBI taxonomy): Eukaryota > Metazoa > Arthropoda > Insecta > Diptera > Drosophilidae > Cacoxenus > Cacoxenus indagator. The sequence goes on from JAWNKX010000369.1 coordinate 12,429, forward strand.
CCAGAGTGTTCTATGTCTTTATTTGAGCGATCTATTGGTTTTGAGTTGTTTTCTTTTGTGAATGCATTTCATTAATTTTCAAAAACTTATTGCTGATTAGTTTGACCGCAAAACAAGGAAACGAGGAAAGTGGTTTTTGAGAGTCTAGGGCTGACATAATAATATATTTGGGGTTTGATAACTTGACTGTAGGAAGTTCTGGAAAAGCTTCCAAAAGAGGAGTTGGTAGGGATAATTATGACAATTCGATCCATTATTTCCAACAGGGTGAGGGAATGCGATTTGACGTTGACTTGATAACGGATGAGACTTTTGACGACTCTTAGGTAGAGATGTCTTGCTTGGTAACTGTTGTGGCTCGGAGTGAGGTTGAATAGGTAGTTGGACTGATTTTTGTTGTTGCTGACGTAGCTTCTGCTGCTCACGTAGGAGTTTCTGTTGTGCCGGTTGGTGATACACCGATTTCTTAAATACATCAGCGTACGACACCCCGTCAACAATCTTGTTAGGCACAGAATTGTGGCCAGATATCTCATGGTGTTGAGAGGCACTTGGTGCAGGGCGTCTTGCCGGGACTCTCCTGGCAATCGCTTCCTTGTATTTAATGCACCCTTTATAATTCGCAGTGTGCTCCTCGCCGCAAAGTGCGCAATTAGGTGGCTTATCAGGTGTTTTGGTGCAAGAAGTTGTGGCGTGAGCTTCGCCACATTTGACGCACTTAATTGTTTTCGACAGTACCTCTTAGTATGCGAGAACTCCTGGCAGCGATGGCATTGAGGTACATCTTTGAACGGATGAGGCGGCTCGATTTTAACTATTTGACGGCAAAGCCTTGTTATATCATAAGCCCTTTTGTTGTTGGCGTTGGGCTCAAGGTCCACAAAAAACAGGTTGAACCATCAGTTCTACTTTTTAGTGCACGTTGCGTACAGAATGACCTTGGTCAGCAAGTTCTCGTTTAATGTTCTCGACGAGGGTTGAGTGGTGAAGGCCGCGAATAACAATTCTGTATGCTCTTTCATCTTTTAACTGATACGAATTGAACGTAATATTCAAGATGGCGTATAATACTACGATAGGCATCACTGGTGGAGGGCAGGATTCTCAGACCTTCTTTAGGAGATGCCTTCAGCATGTATGATTCGGGTTCGGTCACAGTGTCAAGGTTGGCTAACAAACCGTTAATGTTTGTGATGCCGACAATGAAAATGGGTGGTGGCTTCGGAGATTTGTTATGAATCCTTGAATCAGCTCGATTATTTATAATAGAAGTATGAGTAGTGGTCTCAGGCCGACTGGTCGAAGCAGCGGTTTCATTGGCGTTTACAGTTTCCAGAGAAGGTGTTTCGCTCACACTTGGTACACACTTCTTCAAAAGAAAGCTCTATGTCAGAAGCGTCAGAATCGCTACTAAGTGGTGCGAATCGATTTGCATCCAAACCTTGTTTTCTGCTAACTTTTTTAATAATTGTCTTTTTTAACGAACTTGGTTTACGCTTCTTTTTTATACGTTTACTTGATGAGGGAGATGAAACCACTCCAGCATCGGAGCAGCAGCTTTGTTCCAAAAAGCAGGCATGATGTCAGTGGGAGGAAGCCTATGTTTTTTAATGGCTATTGCACTGTGGTCCGCCTGGTCACTCATGTAGGAGCGACCAGCAGTGAGATCAGAGGAAACAACAAATAAGCGCTTTCCAAAGATTCCGCGGAATTAAAATATTTCTTTTTTATAATTTATTAAACAATGTTGTGAAAATTTATGTATATATATATATATATATATATATTTTTTCCTTTATAACTTTACTTCACTTGTTTGACGCTAGAAGCAAAGTCAAAATTAAATATTAAATTAAATTAATTAAAAACTTAAATATTACTTGTAAAAACATATTTCTTACATTTCCATTGTTTCACGCGCCAAAAAAATGCAATGCATCACAAATGGGAATGATGCGCAAATTTGAGAAATGTTGCCAGGCGTTAATGAACACTCGGCATTGCCTTATTTTTAGCTATGCCGTTTATGAACAGTATGCATTGCAGTGTTGCTTTGCAGTGTTGCGTTTATGAAGTCAGCCTTTGTATGTAATTTCTATATTTGCCCGTGTCATGTGCAACGTATACGGAGAATGTGTCATAGGTGAGTCTACAGCAAGGAAATGTGTTGCTTTTGAAGGGGGAAGGTCACCAAACTACTTGGGAATTGCCTCAAGAAATGAACTGCGATCATAAATTGATTTTCAGTCAATTTCACTCAATTGGATATACCTCAAAATTGGAAGCCTGAGTCACTCACGAGCTTAACGAAAACAACAAGGAAAATCGCCTACAAATTACTTCTCAACTTCTCGCCCGCCGTCGAGCAATACGCGGTCAAAAACAACGCATTTTGTATCAAATCGTCACGGGAAATGAGAAATGGTGCCTATACATGTGAAGCAAAGAAAGGAGTGGGTGGTTCCAGGAGATACGTTCAAGCGGGGAGTCAATCGGGAATTCCATCCAAAGGAGACCATGATCTGCCTTTGATGGAACTGGGAGGGCTTGGTGCACTAGAAAGGAATGCCACGGTCAACAAGGAACTCTACATAGCTCAGCTACACGGCGTGAAAGGAGCTATTCGACTAAAAAGACCCAATCGACAAGGCCAAACCATACTCCTTCACGACAACGCCAAGCCCCATGTTGCTCATGTCGTCAAGGCCGCACTCCAAGAGCTCGAATTTGAGGTCCTTCAGCATCTGCTCTATTCTCCGGACCTTGCACCGACGGATTACCATCTTTATATATATATTTATATATATATATGTCGAACCATACAAGGGGCGTTAGTTTCGACAATGAAGAATGATGGAAAGGAATGATGGAATGATGGCCGTAAACAGCAACAACGAATACATAATTGATAATTTAATATTATAACTATTGATTTTTATTTAAAAACTGCTAGGAACTTATTCCCCAGCCTAAGAGTTTATTTTTTCATACTTTAAACTACCATAATTCTAATTCTCAGTCGTAATGTACAAGTTAACACCAAAAGCTGAGACTCCCAAGAAGAACGTAGTGCTAATGAGGCGTGTGGTTCTTACCCAACAACGGACGAACGGCCAGACAAAAGGTGCGGACGCCACATAACATATGTGTCATTTCAAGAATAGACTGTATAAGTAATAAATAATAATGTTTATTTCGCTGCGCAACAAATATAATGAGACACCACACTCACAAGAGTATTTATCTGGCTGCGCAAGGAATGTAATGAGACACCACATACGACGCGAAGTAACATAGGTTTCAGTTTAAGAATATATTGTGTTTAGAGGAGGATAGTGGTTTGTACCACCTGGGACATTTAATTACACAAAACTGAGTTCAAACTTTATAATAATTGTGCATATATTTATAAGTGATTTAATAGTGCTTGAGAAATGAGCGCGGTTGACAAGTGCGTGTGAAAGCGTCGGCGGTTAGCAAAAGAAGAAAGAAATGAAATGAATTTGCAGACTGCATAATTGCGTAAGTTAGCAAAGACGACGCAAGGCAAGGACGAAGGCAAGACGAAGGAAAAGAGAGATAAGCAGATGAGCTTCAAACGTGACAAACTCTCTGCTTTTACATAGATAGTTCTCTTAAGCTACCTACTTAGCCAGACTGCTGCCGCGAACATTCTTCCCCCATTGGAAGGCTAAGGCTTCCAAGAGAAACGACGTCTACAGGAAAAATAGCGATTTTGCTTACATCAAGCTTGACTGGCCCAGCACTCGTTTTGATGAGTGCATCTCTTGCAATGCCGTCTTGGCCCTTAACGATGTGTTCCATGCAGCCGAGCTGCCACTTCAAGGGCGGAAGATTTTCATCCTTCAGACGATGGGGCCTGGCTGCATATTTGGGCTCTAAAGTTTGCCATTTTCCTGCTGCAAATGCAGATAGCTTCTGTTGCTCCTCTGCCAAACAAGCATGCACGATTAAAATAAAGCTAGGATTCAAATTAGAATTCAACACATACAATGACATAGAAGATTGAAACAAGGAGAAAAAATGTAGGTTACAAGTTTAGAAAGTAAATTACGCCAATTAAACAACGCCAACAATTTAGTCTTAATAGATAAGAAGAGGTGGAAGGAGAAGCCCATGTAAAGTGGGTATTAAAAGATTTGCATAAGACATAGAATAGATCATGTTCTACATAAGACAAGAGTAATAGGAAAGTAGTGTCTAGTTGGACGTGTTGTTACACTAAAATTAATTATACTAAGAAAGGTGAGTTATACTACTGTTGAAACCAGGAGCGTGTGTATTCTGATCGGGGGTGTCAAAATTATAGCGAAAGAAGTAGGCTGAACTGCTGCACGTTATGTTTCGCACTAACTTTATTACAAAATTGAATTCTTAATCCTATTTGTACAGAACGAGTAGAAGACAGAGTAGGAGAGCGAAAGAACAAATCAAAGCGCTACTCTCCAACTCTGTTACACTCAATGTAAAATTAGAATAATGTTCGTATCATTAGATCCACTCTAATGAAGGCCTTAACATCCCCACCCCTTTGAAAGTATCCTCTTTCAACCAACAGGCAGAACAGCAAGCTTTTGTACTGATATTCGAATGATTCCATTCTTTGTTCGCACGTCGACAACACGCACCTTCCCGTCGTTGTTGGCAATAATTGACACGATGCAGCCGTGGAGCCATCGCTGTGGCGGGACGTGATCCTCATGTACGATAATCATAGCATTCTCCCGTACGTACCGTACGGTGACTGTGTGGTCCATTTCACCCGAGTCTGAAGTTCATTGATGTATTTACTTCGCCAAAACGGTTGTTTGATGGCGACAACACGATTCCAAGTTTCTGAATATGTTAGGATCTTATCAGAATCAAAATATCAAGGCTCTGGTAATGTTCTCAGGGACTGTCATTGACTGGGATTATAACATAACCTGGCGTCAATGCGGTAAAGTCGTTCGGATCTGAAGACGCAGTTGGGACAGGACGCGAGCTTAACATGGCCTCAACCCTTGTGATGACTGTATTGAGTTCTGGGAAAGTAAGTCGTGCGATTCATCTGTCCCTTGGCACTCTTTACGGCAGCTTCCAGTTAATAAATTTAATTATTGTTTATTGGTTATTCTGATTAAAGAAGAATGCCTTGAAATCATTAAATTTGTTGTGAGCTCCAACAAAGTTCGTGGCATTATCCCAGAAATCATGCGAAGTAAGCCCTCGCTGGGCTACCATCTGCTTGAGCGCGGCCAAAAAGCATCAGTTCATAAATCTGGAAGCACTTCAATGTGTACGCCTTGCCCGCAAAACAGACAATAACTGCCAAATATGTCTTGTACGGCTGCTTCCCACGAATGCGCATGTACGTATTTACTGGGCCAAAAAGTCCACAGCACATCCCGCGAATGGTCTGGTAGGCAGAATCCTTTCCAAGGGGAGATCAGCCATTACTTGTTGCTGCAGCTTCGGACAATAGCGAACGCAATGCATAAATGACCGTACCACACGACGAGCTAGACTGTAAGCGTTGATGATCCAGAATGTTTGTCGTTGTAGTTAAACTAATATTTTAGGTCCAGCGTGATAATTCTTACGATGCAAGTGCATTATATAATGTACGACGAATTTCTCTGTAGCCGGCAATATTATGGGGTGGCGTTGACCTTCTGGAATGTCAGCCAACTTTAGGTGTCTACCAACCTTGAGCAGTGAAAATCCATAGATGACCTCCAGGAACGGATTCAAGAAATTTAACTGGCCGACAACAGGTAACCCTTTGCGAAGGGCACGAAGCTCATTTTCGAAATGGTGTTCTGGAATTATCCAAACTATACAATGGATTGATCGATGCAGTTTCTGAGGCGATATTGATATAGTGTTGCATGTTTTTCGTCTAAATGACTTGGCGCAAAATCGATTTATCCATGCGAAGACAGCAATGCATTTTGTGTATGAACTTATGTCACCAACAACTTGCAACATGAATATGGAGTTCTTAGCGAAAACGAGAGCTTTCCTGCGTCTCTCTCGATTGGCCACTTCCTTGCCGAGATCATGGTTGTCAGCAACTAGCCACATTATAGCTTTCATTTTAATAAATGGCGATCCAGAAAACCAATACGAGTTTGACACTGGATCCACGGGAAATTATGTTTGCCGAGTTGAATTTAGTAGGTACATATCTCCAAGCTTCATCAGTCGTTTGATCTTGGATCTCCAATACTCGGTTTCCCACAAATGTCGAAAGCGTGACAGAATGTTGTTTGAGCCAATACAAAACGAGTTGTGAATTTGTCCAGAAGAATGATGCGAAATGATGCCCTTCGAATATGCCCTTTAACTTGACATATAACTTCGATAGCAGGTGAGCTCCGCATAGCTCTTATTTAGGCAGTGACTTCTTCTTAAGTGGAGCCACTTTTGATTTTGCTGTAAGCAAATTGACACAAATTATCCTATGGCCGTCGATGGTGCGAACATATAAACAGCAACCATATACACGAATTGAAGCATCGCAGAAGCCATGCAATTGAATGTCGATAATTGCTGGCTGCAGACAATAACGTGGAACGACGACTTGTTTTATTAACGATATTGAGAGTAAGATATCACTCCAGGCGTGATGTATATGTTGTGGAACAGACTCATACCGTGCGAGCTTCAAGATCCACAATTCTTCAATGAGAACCTTTACAACAATGACTAACGGTGCCAGAAAACCAAGTGGATCGAATAAGGATGATGAAATTGATGTTTAGTGATGTCTCTACCAACATACCTTAGAACAGACAAAAATAAAATGGGATCGCAATGTTGATCCCACTGCACTCCGAGCGTGCTGATTGCAAGATCCGACTCGGTAACCACCCATCCGAGTGTGGTTTTCTGAAGAGTAGGTTTTTGATTTGACCAATGCTTAATACCTCGAAGAACAATTCTGCTCCCAGGAGCAAGTCGATGCGATGAGATTGGAAAAATCGTATAACCGCTAATAGGATGTTCCTAGAAATGTTCCAATTTGAATTGTAAATAGCCGGAACAGGCTGGTATATATGAAATGATGCAGCATTCAAGTGGCATCTCTCACGGAGAAATACGTCATTTGACAGTGATCGAATCACCAATACTCAAAATCTCAATGGCTTGTGTCTTTCTCGGCTACCGCAACGCTTGTGCAAACTCATCAGCAACGAAGTCTACCTGAGAGCATGAATCAAGCAGTGCGCGACCAAGCCGACAGCGTCCTTCGGCATCGTGAACGCGAACCATAGTAGTTGCTAGTAGTACATCTTGGCCAGAAGCGCTCGGAAGTGTATGCGATATAGAGATTCCATTAGTACCAGGCGATTCGGCCGATATATGGAATGAAGACGATTGTATTGAAGCTGATGTATGATGGTATGATGAGGTATGATGACTGAGACTGCAGGTACGACATCTATTCAACGACATGGCATTGTTGCATGCGATGACCCTTCGATAGACAGTTGACATAAACTCGTTCTTGATTTGGTCAAACCGTTTAGTAGGTGACAAAGCTTTAAGTTTCGAACAGCTGGTGATCTGATCATCCGGGCCGGAATAACTTGATTACGATGCATTGGTGTAACTGAAAGTGGAGGTTGGCTATTCGACATGGTGGCGACTCTTATTATTGTTATTGGCGATGTTAGATCGATGTCGATCTAATTCGATGGCGCCCGATTGAGCTTCAAGTTGCTGATAATGCCGTTTAAGCACAGTCACACACTCATTCCAGGTTGGTAGCGTCTTGAAGGATAATGATTCATTCCATTTCTGATTCGAACGAGCATCTACCTTTTCTATTAGGAAATTTATGAGAATGGAATCTGCTACTTTTTTACCGTCACCAAGCGATTTCAGGGACCAATACAATGCTGATGAAGTATCAACTAAAGACCGCAAGTGAACGCTGTTAGCTTTGCTCATCGGCTTCAATGTAAATAACGAGTTTATATTCTCCATGAAGATTAGCGGCGGGTTGTCGTAGCGACCTTTCAGACGTTGTAATGCAACTGTTCGTGATAATTCGTATGTGTAACCGTAAATGCTTGCACACACTCTAAGGCCAGGCCTCGAAGACACTTGAGCAGGTGATTAAATTTATCGATGTTGCTATAACCATGCTCGCAAACTATAATTTGGGTAGACGATGTTATGAAATTCTTGAATTGGCAGTACTTCCAGTCAAATGATGGTAGCGGCAAAGCTAACAGCTTTGATTGATGTGACAAGATAGTCGTTAAATGCTCCACATCAGTAGACTGCAGCAGCTCTTCGCTAAGTTGTTCATTGATTAACATATTGGTTTCCAGTTATAGTTCCTCCACCTCGACAGCCATATTATCATCACTGTCCTCGAGTCTAGCATGATCCGATTGGAACGACAGCCAGTGATTGAAGTGCTTCTCCAGCAAATCGAGACCAAGTTTGAGTTCCATGTTACTCATGGGTCGTTCACCCTTCGATGAGGATTACACCTTCTCGTGAACGCCAAGTAAAGCCTTCATAATATTAGCCTTGCCTGTGGGAGTTTTTTCAAAAATACATTTTCAAATTCCCGATTTTGTGCAGTCGAAATAATTGTAGCCAAGAACTTCTTGAAGAAAAAAAATAATTGCGCACACAATTTAAATCAACGCGTGTAACTGCTTATCAAGAAGTGTTCAGTTTGTGACAGTTTTATCGAACCCATTATGTGCAGCTGTGCAGATGTGCCGGCGAAGAGAAACAGCAACAACGGTATGTAAAGTGTATATATGAATACTCACATGAGGTAATTCCACGTGTGGTATTTAAGGACGACAAACGCAAGGGGTGCGTAGACTATGACAGCGATGGACTGCTCAGATGGCGTCGACTGACGACGACGGTAATGAAGATGAACTGCTCCAATGGCAGTATAAAGTTCCGTAGCGCGTGTCTAGCGACGACGAAGATAACAATTGACTGCTCCGATTGCAGTGTAGAGTCCCGTAGTGGACGACTAGCGATGACGAAGACTACGATGAACGAATGAATGAATTAAAGAGAAGGGAAACCATGCGATATAATAACGAAAGCCTTACTGAAGTCGGTGTAAATAACCGAGAAATTGTGGTTGACAATAGAAGTAAATTCCAACAAATTGGATACCATTGAACGGTTCTTTACAAAACCATGCTGAGAGATACTCAACAATGGCGAATAAATATACTGTAGATGATCAGTAATAATCTGCTTAAACAACTTAGGAACTACACACAGCTTGGCAGTACCTATGTGGATCGATATATCAGACTGAGAAACACCTGATGTTACCTTTAAAGAATTAGATATTGAGGACTTAAAAAGTACTCTTTGAGCGTGATAATCAAGGTAAGATGTCAGTTATCGGACCAAAAGAGAAGGGAAACAATGTGGATGTTTCATTGTACGAGGAATACGCACAGTATGTAGCAACGAAAACAGTGAAGTTCGAGTCTCAATCGCTCAAAGCAAGTATCGTCATCCTTACTTTGTGTTGTGTTCTTTCCTCTTCTTTTCTTGTGATCAGCAATAAAGAGCAAAACAAATGGTCTAGACTTTGTTGTTGCGTGAGCGTACCAAAAAAGAGGATTTTTTATTCAGGCACGCGCCCCACTTCACAGTACAGTCCTAAAGTAAATTTTCGATTGTCGTACCAAATTTATCAGAGGTCAGGCCCCGAGCGGGTGTTTTGTTGTTGAGTTCAAATTTGCGTGCACGCAGAATGTATACATATTCATATACGCAGGTAAATTTTTATTTTCTTTGTCTTCCCTTATGTTCGGCAAATAAGGGAAAAAACAAATGTCATACTCTTTGTTGTTGGGCGGTCAAAAGCAAAATGTATTTCTTTGTCTCTCCTGTATTCGAAGTAACGCAACTGCTTTGATACCGTTTTCACATGGAACACTTGCAGTTGCTTGCTGTTTTTTCTGTTTGCCTGGCAGTAAAGGTATTCAACTTGGATTTTTGGACATACCTAGCGAAAAATATGCATTTTACATCAATTTTACCTATTTATTGAGTTATTTATTTCTTTATTTCCAACAGCCCGAACGAATAATGTATTTTATTCATTAAAAGTCCCACCAAAACCAATACAAGTAGGTGGTGGGAATTGCAATAACAAAAATCATGGTCCTGATTCATAAAAAAATCGCGTCAAACCTATATATGTTCCTTTTTCGCTATCATTCCCACAACAACATCACTACAATCAAAATAAAAATGGGTGACGGCAATTAAAAAAACCAAAACAAAAGTGATATACAGAAATTCATTTTCGTGCTGATTCGCGTTAAGAACACAAAATAGAGGAAGACACATCAAGAAGGGGAAACAGCGCCTGCTTGGATTTCGCAACAGTCACACACACCTTCTAACATTTCTGTTTGCCTGGTTAATTCAGTTCAGTAGTTAGCACAATGAGTTTGCTACACAGAGGCCTGCGCTGGTTCTTCGATGTTAATAGCAGAAAGATAACAGATTCTAATAGCGCCTGGCTTTTGGAAAATGGTCTAAAAAACTTAAGAGAGAAATGTAAACTCTATATGAATAAGTTCTCTCTGGATAGAACCTCTTAAGCTACCTACTTAGTCAGACTGCTGCCGCAAACATTCTCCCCTTGTTGGAAGGCTAGGGCTTTCAAGAGAAACGACGTCTACAGGCAAGACAGCGATTTTTCTTACGTCACGTATGACTGGCGCAGCACTCGTTTTGATGATTGCATCTCTTGCAATGCCATCTTGACCCTTAACGGTGTGTTCCACGCGGCCGTGCTTCCGGTTCAAGGGCGGTAGAATTTCATCCTTCATCGAGACGATGGGGCCTGGCTGCATATTTGTGCTTTAAGTTTGCCAGTTGCCATTTTCCTGCTGCAAATGAAGATAGCTTCTGTTCCACCTCTGCCAAAAGGAGTGCTTCATCAAGTAAACACGCTGCTAACAAACAAGAATGCACGATTAAAATAAAGCTAAGATTCAACTTAGAATTCAATACATACAATGACAAAGAAGATTGAAAGAAGGAGAAAAAATTTAGGTACAAGTTTGTTTTTTTTTTCATAATAAAATTATAACATTTAACGCAGTAAACTGCATAACACATTTGTTTGATTAAAAAGAAAATAATGACGTGAAAAAAAATTTTGACATACTAAATTAAAAACGATGCAAATTGCGCCGAAAAGGAAATGATATAGAAAGCTGAATCCTTCTTAGGCGGAGATCATGCGGGTGTAGTCTCTTCAGTCTACGCCTTGTTGAGATACGGTTAAGGGAGGACGCCAGCGGATTTGGGTGCAATAAAAGTCTGTAGTGATAGCGGCAGCTGTGAGGATTAATCACCTCCATAACAGTTGGCACGGCAATATAGCTATGCAGCGTGGTGTTGCGGACGTACCAAGGGGCGCCCATAAAACTTCTGAGAGCCTTGCTCTGACACGCCTGCACTCTTCTGATGTTGTAGGCAGCAGTAGTGCAGCAAATTTGTATGGCGTAGCGCCAAGCAGGTGCCACTACTTGCACATAGATTAGCCTTTTATTAGTTAAAGATAACTTATTCAATGGGCGGAAGAGCCACTCCAGTTTCTTGAGCTTTTGGTAGAAGCGCGCTGTAACTACCTGAATGTGTGCACGCCAGGTAAGACGCTTATCCAGGATCAAACCGAGATACCGGATTTGCTCCATTTGCGGAATGGTGCTTGTGTTGTAGGTCACAACCGGACAGATGCCTTGCCTTAATGTGAAGGTGCAGCGGGCTGATTTCTCAGAGTTTATGGCTATATTCCAGCGCCTGGCCCATGAGTGGCATCTATCCAGGTGGCTGGACGATTTCTCCGCAGCTCCGTTCAGAGAGGCAGAGTTGAATATAACTGCCGTATCGCCCGCGTAAGTAGCAATAATCGAATGCTCATTTCTAGTTGTAGGCATATCAGAGGTATATAAGGAGTAGTGGACCGGAGCTAAGACACTCCCCTGCGGGACACCGGCTCAAATGTGCCTGAAGCTGGAAATTTTGTCTCTTACCGCCACAGAGAAGTTTCGTCGTTGAAGAAAGCTTCGCATTAGTAAAAACTGTTTGCCAGGCAGGAGTAATTTTAATTTATTCAGAAGTCTATCGATCCATACCCTATCGAATGCTTGTTTGACATCTAGGAAGACTGCAGAGGAATACTGTTTCATCTCAAACGCAGTAAGTATGTGATTAACGACTCGATGCAGTTGTTCGGGAGTGCCATGCTGTGATCTTAATCCAAATTGGTGATCAGGAATGGCTTCTTGAACACCCCGTACTGCCAACAATCTACTCAAAAATAATCTTTCCAAAATTTTTAAAAAAGTTGGAAGCAGGCTTAATGGCGTATATGATGTGACACGGTTCTCCGGAGTACCAGGTTTAGGTATCATGAATATCGTTGCACACTTTCACCGGCTCTCCAACTCATTAGCAAATGCTTCTGCTTTCTCGGTCTCCGTACGCAGCCACTGGTTTAGAGGCCCACGGATTGGAGCATGTCTGTGAGGCTGTTGTTTGATGCACTTGATGGCACGCCATAGATTGAAGCCAGACTTTTTCATTGGATCCGCATTAGGCAACAGATTGTTGAAATGTTCCGATCGCACAGCTTGCATTACATTTCTCAGTTCTCGGGCAGCTCTCCTCCATGCAGCCTTGTCAAATTCATTCCGTGATCTCATATAGCGATGTCGTAGCCTTCGTTTATATCTCACCAACTCCAAAACCTCAGGTTTTAAGGAAGCCTGAGGAGGGTTGAGTGAACGCGGGAATTGGTATGAAGAGGCTAATTCGGCGGACTCATGAATGTTCTTGGTGAACAGGTCAACCGAATCATCTATATCCTTGTCCGAATTTATTACCATATTGAGGTTGATCCTTTCGTTTAGACACTGATGAAAAACCGTTATGTTAGCGTGGGGAGGGAGCAGTCTGGACCGGCATACTATGCTATCTGGAATCAATCCAAGTTTAATAAATAGGGGGATGTGGTCTGAGCTAAGGTCAGATGACTCCGCAATGTCCAGTGATGTTGGATGAATGCCATTGTATATAGCAAAGTCTACTGCGTCGGGCGACCTTGAGCAATCGTATGGGTAAAGGGTGGGTGCTCCGGTGGTGAGAACCTCTCTGGAAGAGTTTATTATACTCTTGTGAAGTTGATTGCCTTTTGGGGTGGCAAGTCTGGACCCCCAAAGTCAATGTTTGGCGTTCCAATCCCCTCCAACTAAGAATTTAGGTCCGAGTTGATTGAAGAAGGTGTCGAACTGCTGCTCTGATATTTGGGGTCCTGGAGGACAATAAATGGTTGCGATGATCAGGATGCCTTGAGTTGTGTGAATACTGACAGAGACACTTTGAATTGAGTCAGACCGAATGGTTTCCAGCGGATGGTGGCGTAAGGATGACCGGATGAGTAAAGCGGCGCCCCATCGCATACGGTTATCATCCGGCTGATTAGCAGAATAGATTTCATATCCCTGAATTTTGAAGTATGTTCTAATGCAGAAATGCGTTTCTGAAATGAGCATGACATCAATCAAGTTGACCGCCATGAACACTTCTAACTCATTTCTGTGATTAAGGACGCCGTCAGCGTTTCATATGGCGAGGTTCATGTATGGTCTGCTCATTTTTTTGACAATATGGCGGCGAGCATCTCCATCATCATGGTCTGCATCTCAATCAGGCGATCAAATTTCTCGTTAAGACTGTCCAGGCGGGAGACCAAAACCGATAATTGGTCGACCTGATCAGGAGATGAGAATGATTGGGTATTATCTATGCTGAGCGAGGGATAATTATGACAATTCGATCCATTATTTCCAACAGGGTGAGGGAATGCGATTTGACGTTGACTTGATAACGGATGAAACTTTTGACGACTCTTAGGTAGAGATGTCTTGCTTAGTAACTGTTGTGGCTCGGAGTGAGGTTGAATAGGTAGTTTGACTGATTTTTGTTGTTGCTGACGTAGCTTCTGCTGCTCACGTAGGAGTTTCTGTTGTGCCGGTTGGTTATCCACAGATTTCTTAAATACATCAGCGTACGACACCCCGTCAACAATCTTGTTAGGCACAGAATTGTGGCCAGATATCTCATGGTGTTGAGAGGCACTTGGTGCAGGGCGTCTTGCCGGGACTCTCCTGGCAACCGCTTCCTTGTATTTAATGCACCCTTTATAATTCGCAGTGTGCTCCTCGCCGCAAAGTGCGCATTTAGGTGGCTTATCAGGTGTTTTGGTGCAAGAAGTTGTGGCGTGAGCTTCGCCACATTTGACGCACTTAATTGTTTTCCACAGTACCTCTTAGTATGCGAGAACTCCTGGCAGCGATGGCATTGAGGTACATCTTTGAACGGATGAGGCGGCTCGATTTTAACTATTTGACGGCAAAGCCTTGTTATATCATAAGCCCATTTGTTGTTGGCGTTGGGCTCAAGGTCCACAAAAAACAGGTTGAACCATCAGTTCTACTTTTTAGTGCACGTTGCGTACAGAATGACCTTGGTCAGCAAGTTCTCGTTTAATGTTCTCGACGAGGGTTGAGTGGTGAAGGCCGCGAATAACAATTCTGTATGCTCTTTCATCTTTTAACTGATACGAATTGAACGTAATATTCAAGATGGCGTATAATACTACGATAGGCATCACTGGTGGAGGGCAGGATTCTCAGACCTTCTTTAGGAGATGCCTTCAGCATGTATGATTCGGGTTCGGTCACAGTGTCAAGGTTGGCTAACAAACCGTTAATGTTTGTGATGCCGACAATGAAAATGGGTGGTGGCTTCGGAGATTTGTTATGAATCCTTGAATCAGCTCGATTATTTATAATAGAAGTATGAGTAGTGGTCTCAGGCCGACTGGTCGAAGCAGCGGTTTCATTGGCGTTTACAGTTTCCAGAGAAGGTGTTTCGCTCACACTTGGTACACACTTCTTCAAAAGAAAGCTCTATGTCAGAAGCGTCAGAATCGCTACTAAGTGGTGCGAATCGATTTGCATCCAAACCTTGTTTTCTGCTAACTTTTTTAATAATTGTCTTTTTTAACGAACTTGGTTTACGCTTCTTTTTTATACGTTTACTTGATGAGGGAGATGAAACCACTCCAGCATCGGAGCAGCAGCTTTGTTCCAAAAAGCAGGCATGATGTCTGTGGGAGGAAGCCTATGTTTTTTAATGGCTATTGCACTGTGGTCCGCCTGGTCACTCATGTAGGAGCGACCAGCAGTGAGATCAGAGAAAACAACAAATAAGCGCTTTCCAAAGATTCCGCGGAATTAAAATATTTCTTTTTTATAATTTATTAAACAATGTTGTGAAAATTTATGTATATATATATATATATATATATATATTTTCCTTTATAACTTTACTTCACTTGTTTGACGCTAGAAGCAAAGTCAAAATTAAATATTAAATTAAATTAATTAAAAACTAAAATATTACTTGTAAAAACATATTTCTTACATTTCCATTGTTTCACGCGCCAAAAAAATGCAATGCATCACAAATGGGAATGATGCGCAAATTTGAGAAATGTTGCCAGGCGTTAATGAACACTCGGCATTGCCTTATTTTTAGCTATGCCGTTTATGAACAGTATGCATTGCAGTGTTGCTTTGCAGTGTTGCGTTTATGAAGTCAGCCTTTGTATGTAATTTCTATATTTGCCCGTGTCATGTGCAACGTATACGGAGAATGTGTCATAGGTGAGTCTACAGCAAGGAAATGTGTTGCTTTTGAAGGGGGAAGGTCACCAAACTACTTGGGAATTGCCTCAAGAAATGAACTGCGATCATAAATTGATTTTCAGTCAATTTCACTCAATTGGATATACCTCAAAATTGGAAGCCTGAGTCACTCACGAGCTTAACGAAAACAACAAGGAAAATCGCCTACAAATTACTTCTCAACTTCTCGCCCGCCGTCGAGCAATACGCGGTCAAAAACAACGCATTTTGTATCAAATCGTCACGGGAAATGAGAAATGGTGCCTATACATGTGAAGCAAAGAAAGGAGTGGGTGGTTCCAGGAGATACGTTCAAGCGGGGAGTCAATCGGGAATTCCATCCAAAGGAGACCATGATCTGCCTTTGATGGAACTGGGAGGGCTTGGTGCACTAGAAAGGAATGCCACGGTCAACAAGGAACTCTACATAGCTCAGCTACACGGCGTGAAAGGAGCTATTCGACTAAAAAGACCCCATCGACAAGGCCAAACCATACTCCTTCACGACAACGCCAAGCTCCATATTGCTAATGTCATTAAAGCCACACTCCAAGAGCTCGAATGCGTGGTCCTTCAGCATCTGCCCTATTCTCCTGACCTTGCACGGACGGATTACCATCTATATATATATATTTAAGAACAAACTATATATCAAGAATAAACTGTCTAAGTAATAAATAATAATGTTTATTTCGCTGCGCAACAAATATAATGAGACACCACATACGATGCGACCAAAAGGAGGAGGAGGGCGGCATAAGTACCGAGCGTAATGCAGAGGATGCCTTCAAGGTGAGCTCTAAAACTGCGAGGTCACCAAGGCAGCCGGAACATACCGGAACAAAGAAAGTGAACGAGGAATCAAGAGCAAGTTCACCAACCAGCGCTCAGAAGGAAGAAAATAGCGCAAGCATCGACCGTGATGCTCCAGATTTAAATTCGGCGCTTGCGGACATGAAGACATGCCTCGACGAACTTGTCGCAATTTTCAATGACAAGGAAAAGAGGCATATCAACCAAGCGATGCGGGATAAGGTAATGGCTATCTCTGCTCTTCAAAAGAGGGTAATGAAGCTGTGCGACACCCAAAAAAAGATTACCAGTGCAGGAACACATACGGAAGCGGCCACGGCGGCTGCCGCTTCAATTAACAATGGCACGTCTAAAAGAGGAAGAGACCCCAAAGCAAAGCAGAGGAAAACACCACCCAAAAAGGTTAAAACGTCCTCTAGCCAGCTATCTACAGTAGAGAGTAAGGCGCTGGAGAAGATAGAAAATAGTAGGCAAATAGACCCGGCAGCACCACAGGATGATCAAGCCGTGAGGGACCAGAACCAGTGGCAACAGGTTGGTCCAAAGACTAAAAAGAAACCGAAAGTGACCCCTAGACGAGTAAGACCAGATGCTCTGATCATCCAGCAGACGGGGAATCTCTCGTACAATGATATCCTCCAAATGGTAAAGAAGGATGAGAGCCTCAAGATTGTTGGGGATAATGTAAGGAAGGTGCGCAAAACACGGAAAGGAGAAATTCTCCTGGAGCTCAACGGTGAGTGCAGGAGGGAGACGCAAGCCCTAAAGGACAAAATGAGCGAGGCCCTGGCCGAGCGAGCGACGGTTAGAGCAATCACCCAGGAAATCCAGGTAGAGCTCAGAGACCTGGATGATGTAACCACCGAAGGCGAGGTACTGGAAGCGGCACGGGAAATTTTGAAGAAGCCGGAGCTTACAGCGTCCTGTATTCGCAAGCTGAAACCAGCGTTCGCGGGAACCCAAATGGCTATCCTCGCTCTACCAGCCCAATTGGCAAAGCAGCTGCTGACAATAGGCAAAATCCGGATTGGCTGGACGGTTTGCATGGTCAAAGAGCGTGTTCGCTGGAGTTTGCAGGAGTAGCGTGGACAGGAGCACGTGGTGCTTTAAATGCGGAGAGGCCAACCACAAGGCAAACGTTTGCACTTCATTGCCAAAGTGCTTTATATGCGCAGCAAAAGGCAAGGACGCAAACCATCAAGCAGGCAGCCGGGGTTGCCTACCTCTAGCTGAGAGGAGCGGACGTCTCAGGAAAAACCAAAATTAGATTCTTACAACTGAATCTAAACCACTGCGCGGATGCCAACGACTTACTAACCCAATCAGCGCACGAGCTCAAAATCGACGTTGCCATACTTAGCGAACCATACCGTGGCCACCCCTCCCCGTATTGGTGCCCAGACTCATCAAAAAAGGCAATGATTGAGTGTTACGGATCTACCAAAATGTGCTGCGGAGCAACACTCGCGAAAAAAGGCTTTGTTCGGGCCAAGATAGGGGACCTATGGATCTACAGCTGCTATCTGCCCCCCAGCACCAGCTTGGAAGAATATGGAGCAACGCTAGACGAACTTGTCGAGGATGCAAGATCCCATCACCCCACTGTCATCGCGGGCGACTTCAATGCATGGGCGATCGAGTGGGGCTGCCCCGCCACAAACGCGAAAGGGCGCTGTCTACTGGATGCATTCGCCGTACTTGATATCGTCTTGGCAAACTCGGGCTCAGGACATACGTTCTCTCGACAGGGAGGCGGGTCCATCATAGACCTTACATTCATTAGTGCCTCGATAGCCAATTCCATGTCTTGGTCCCTTAGCGAACACTATACTGGAAGCGATCACATGGTTATAGTATTCTCGATCCATGAAGGCGTAGAGGAAAGTACGCAGCGCCAGAGCCAATACCAAGCAGGATACAGGGAGGAGACTTTCAACCCCGACATCTTCCACGAGATGCTGAGCACAGAGACTACCGAGGAGCCGATGACTGCTGAGGACCTGATGACTTGGGTACAAGTCGCCTGCAACGCCAGCATGCAGCCCAGACGCAGATATAAGAGACACCACGAGGCAGCCTACTGGTGGAACGACGAAATAGCAGCGGCCCGTGAGAGAAGCTTGCGAGCACGGAGACTACAGAAGAGAGCACGCGATCAGGAGAGGGCACTCGAGTTGCAGAGTTTACTCAAGCGTAGGTGGAAAGAGCTCAAAGTGGCGATTCGCGAAAGTAAGAGGCGTTGCTTTTTGGCCCTATGTGATGAGGCTGACCGCGATCCTTGGGGACGAGCATACCGGATCGTGGTAAAGAAAATAAAAGCCCCAAGATCAACAGCGCCTACCGATACAGTGGAAATGGCACATATAGTGGCGACCCTGTTTCCCCAACAGCCAGACGTCACTGAGAGGTACACCAGCACAGCACTGGAGGATAATAATGGCTTTTATCCAGTAAGCCAAGAAGAGATGTGCCATGCAGCCCGGAGGATAGCGAACTCGAAGTCACCAGGTCCCGATTTGGTGCCAAACTTCGTACTAAAGCCGGCTTTAACTCTGCTCCCGGACACTTTCAACAGAATGTACACGCAATGTCTACGCGACGGTGTCTTTCCGGCAAGGAGGAAAATACAACAACTAGTGTTGATTCTAAAAGCGGACAAGGATCCTAGAGAACCATCCTCGTACCGGCCCATCTGCCTCCTCGATTCCGCCGGAAAAATTCTCGAGAGAATAATATGCGACAGGATCGAGGCAGCAGTGCGGAGTTCTGGTGGCCTGTCTTCTAAGCAGTTCGGGTTCACTAAGAAGAAATCCACTGTAGACGATATTCAGGAGCTAACAAGGGACAAGGTGTTGAAAGCTCTCGGTTTCTTTCGGGTCTCTAACTACCTTATTGATATCATAAGGAACTACTTCAGCGACCGCATACTGATCTACAACACAGACGAGGGCGTCACACAGTATAATGTAACCGGAGGCGTCCCGCAGGTATCGGTCCTAGGACCCACTCTGTGGAACATTATGTACGATGGAGTGCTAAAACAAGCTTTGCCGAGTGATGTCAAGATTGTTGGATTTGACGACATTGCCATTGTGGGAGTAGCCAAAACAATCAGAGAGGTGGAGCGATCGTGCAACGGTGCCATATCTGTGGTCTACGAGTGGCTACGGACGTCCGGGCTGCTGCTGGCCGAACACAAGACGGAAGCCGTGCTCATCAGCAGTCGTAAAAGAGTGGAACAGGCTCGGGTGCAAGTAGGCGAAACTGTCATCGTGTCAAAGAGGTCCATTAAATACCTCGGGGTCTTGGTGGATACTCGAATATGTTTTAAGGAGCACCTTGCGTATGCAAACCAAAAGGCCGCTGCGGCGTGCAGAGCCCTAAGCAGGATCATGGCCAGCTCTCGTGGACCCCGGCAAGGATGACGGATGTTACTCCAAGGGGTAACTAAATCTATAATGTTGTATGGAGCCCCAATCTAGGCTAAGGCTATGGCCATAAGGAGCTATCGCATAGGACTCGACTCCACATACCGCTTGGCGGCCTTAAGGGTATGCAGCGCCTTCCGTACGATTTCAGAAGATGATGCTCTTGTCATTGCAGGGCTGATACCGATTGACATCCTAGTGGAGGAGGCTTAGGAGATCCACGACGAGGTTCAGTAGACGGGCGCGAGGAGAGAGGTCGCACGAGCGCAAGCAAGAACTCGAAGCCGAGCAAAGTGGCAACACAGATGGAACGGCTCAACAAATGGGCGTTGGACGAATAGGATCATCCCAAATCTGGATGTTTGGCTGGACAGGAAGTATGGGGAGGTCAACTTTCTTCTCACCCAGCTCCTCAGTGGACATGGATGCTTTAGGGCATATCTGTACCGCTTTAAGCACGCAACCGATTCGTACTGTCCCTCTTGCGGAGGCCGGGTGGTGGAAGACGCAGAGCACGTACTACTCAACTGCGACAGGTTCCAAGACACTGGGGGTCACCCTAACAGATAGGAATCTAGTTGCCCTAATGGTGTCGAGCGAGCAATGCTGGAGGGCGGTGAGCAACTACGCGGCATCGACAATGACAACGCTGAGGTCACTAGAGCGGTCCCGGCGTAATGAAGAAGCCGGTTAATAGCCGGAGCCATACCCCGTGATGCAATGCCTCGCGGCGGTTCCGCGGGGTCATGGTTACATCTATTTCTCTCTTCTTGTTCTAAACAGTACTTTACTTCTTATGTCTTAACTCTCTAATCTGTCTGTATACTATGCATATCTTATAATGAATTTAAAAAAAAAAAAAAAAAAACCTACGATGCGACGTGACATAGGTTTCAGTTTAAGAATATATTGTGCTTAGAGGAGGATAGTGGTTTGTACCACCTGGGACATTTAATTACACAAAACTGAGTTCAAACTTTATAATAATTGTGCATATATTTATAAGTGATTTAATAGTGCTTGAGAAATGAGCGCGGTTGACAAGTGCGTGTGAAAGCGTCGGCGGTTAACAAAAGAAGAAAGAAATGAAATGATTTTTGCTGACTGCATACTTGCGTAAGTTAGCAAAGGTGACGCAAGGCAAGGACGAAGGCAAGACGAAGGAAAAGAGAGATAAGCAAGTGAGCTTCAAACGTGACAAACTCTCTTCTTCTACATAGATAGTTCTCTTAAGCTACTTACTTAGTCAGACTGCTGCCGCGAATATTCTCAGATAGCTTCTGTTCCACCTTTGCCAAAAGGATTGCTTCATCAAGTAAACACGCTGCTAACAAACAAGAATGCACCATTAAAATAAAGCTAAGATTCAACTTAGAATTCAATACATACAATGACAAAGAAGATTGAAAGAAGGAGAAGAAATTTAGGTACAAGTTTAAAAGTAAATTATGCCAACAATTTAGTCTTATTAAATAAGAAGAGGTGGGAGGAGAAGCCCATGCACAGTGGGTATTAAAAGATTTGCATAAGACATAGAATAGATCATGTTGTAAATAAGAAGCTCTACATAAGGCAAGAGTAATAGGAAAGTAGTGTCTAGTTCGACGTGCTGATACACTAAAGTTAATCATACGAAGAAAGGTGAGTTAATACTACCATAAATGGGGTTTTACATAAAATTACACCCATGGCAGTTCTTCGACTAGACAAGGTCGGGAGGTTGATCAATTTTAGATAACACCGACAAGATGGTAGGCAAGCGTTAGGATCCCAGTGCAAGTTTTAAACAGCAAAAAGTAGAAATTGCTTTTGCACCGACTCAATACGATCGACATACATCTGGTATTGAGGATCCCAGTCACAAGACGCATACTCCAGAATAGGTCTTACCAGTGAAGTGTATAGCACTTTGGTAGTATACGGATGGTCAAATTCCTAAGACCAGCGTTTAATATAGCCAATGACACTTCTAGATCTATATACTGAAGTGGAAATGTGGGTACCGAAATGCAACTTCGAGTCCATCAAAATATCAAGGTCGTTAGACTGCGAAACACGTTATTTGAATTAATGTAATAAGAATTTTAAGTAAGGGTTCCGCGAAAAAAGGACATAACTTTACATATATTGATGTTGAGGATTAGATATGGATTAAATGGAACACCAACGAGATAAAGAGTATATGTCACTCTGACATAAAATCCCGTGAGAAGGGCTATTAAGGCTGAAACATAGTTTTACATCGTCTGCATAAATTAAAATTTGAGAGTGTTTGATGACGGTATGTAGATCATTAAAGATTCAACAATGGGTGAATAAAGTACTGAAAATGATCAGTACAAATCTCCTCAAATAACTTAGAAATTGCACACTGCTTGGCAATATCTCTGTAGTTCGATATATCAGACTAACTGCACTTATTGAGTAAGGGAATTATATAGGATTCTTTCGAACTTCTTGGCATAGACGAAGTAATAAGCGATAAGTTAAATAAGGTTAAAAGGGGAATATAAGATAAAAGTAGGAATATTATCTAGACCATGAGAAAATGAAGGTTTAACTAATTTTAGGTTACGCAACACAATGCTGAAGTGATTAACTTCATCAATTTTATAAGGATAAGGAGAACTATTTCCACAGGAACTATTAGAGAAGGTGCCCTTAAAAAATTGAGCAAAAAGATTCGCTATCCCAACATCAGAGCTACTTACAACTCCATTAAACTCCATACAAGTTGGAAATAACTCTGATGTGTTCGATTTGGTTGAATTAAAAAAGTTTGGGATCTTGATTAATATTAACTTTTACTTTGCGCAAACAACTATTATACAAAGATTGATTAGAAACGTGAAATTTAATACGAGTCGTAGCATAATTCGCACAATCCATTGCGGAGCAAGAGCGTTTATATTTTTTAAATAACCGATTCCTAATTTACAAACTTTATTTAACTATAATAAATTTTTAGGGTTCCGTATGTTTGAGTGAATAATGAACCATTATATCATATGAACCATTATAGGATCATATGATAGGATAGGATCTGTGTGTCCCACTTTTATAGCCAATTTGCTCCGAATCTACTGGACCGATTAACTAGTGTGATATAGCAAATAAATATATATATATATATATATATATATATCAAAAGGGCTTGTTGCAAGTTTAAAGTAATTTAAGAAAATAAATGCCTTCAAAAAATACAGGAAATAGTTCTTTACTTATTGATTTCGGGAAAACCTACAAGAGGCCTGTGGTCTGAACATAACGTGGGCCCACTTTTATAGCCAATTTGCTCCGAATCTACTGGACCGATTAACTAGTGTGATATAGCAAATAAATATATATATATATATATATATATATCAAAAGGGCTTGTTGCAAGTTTAAAAGTAATTTAAGAAAATAAATGCCTTCAAAAAATACAGGAAATAGTTCTTTACTTATTGATTTCGGGAAAACCTACAAGAGGCCTGTGGTCTGAACATAACGTGGTAAATCATACTAAAAAGTGAAGTTTGCAGTGAACAAATGTGTAGGTACGATTGATTGGCTTATTGAATGGGCGTTGTATCAGTTACTTGCTTAACCAAAACGTAATGAGTGGTTATGATGGAATATTTTATTCGGTTTGAGTAAGTGAGTTTTTAATAGAGTACAACGAAAACCGAAAATATGTTCGGTAAGATGTTCAACGTACGTAACCCTACCCACGTGATTACCTCACATGGCTAGATATTTTTTTTATCAAATTCCCTTTTCTGAGCTCTGAATATTTAAAAAAATTGTGTTTGCCTCACTCAAGTGGTCTTATTTCGACCGCAGGCCGATTCTGTTGGGCTGAGGAATAAGTTTGTACGTTTTAATATTTTTGTTTGTTTTACAACGACTTTTTTGCTGTTTGACAAAGTGTATAATATTCGTTTGACAGAGCTCATTCTTCTCTACAAAACTGTACTAATTGTCCTTTTGAGTAATTAAACTTTTTATTACTTTTGCGGCTTTGAAATCGAATATTCAGATAAAAAGCAACATTTTCGACACCTGCTCTTTTTCGCTTTTCATGGAGGCCAAGAAGATGCTGAAGCAGCCCGTGACATGTGCAACGTATACGGAGAATGTGTCATAGGCGAGTCTACAGCACGGAAATGTGTTCGTTTTGAAGGGGGAAGGTCACCAAACAACTTGGGAATTGCCTGAAGAAATGAACTGCGATCATAAATTGATTTTCAGTCATTTTCATTCAATTGGATTTACCTCAAAATTGGAAGCCTGAGTTACTCACGAGCTTAACGAAAACAACAAGGAAAATCGCCTACAAATTACTTCTCAACTTCTCGCCCGCCGTCGAGCAATACGCGGTCAAAAACAGTTACGCAACACAATGCTGCCGTCAATAAACTGTAAACTGAAGTGATTAACTTCATCAATTTTATAAGGATAAGGAGAACTATTTCCACAGGAACTATTAGAGTAGGTGCCCTTAAAAAATTGAGCAAAAAGATTCGCTATCCCAACATCAGAGCTACTTACAACTCTATTAAACTCCATACAAGTTGGAAATAACTCTGATGTGTTCGATTTGGTTGAATTAAAAAATGTTTGGGATCTTGATTAATTTTACTTTAACTTTTACTTTGCGCAAACAACTATTATAGCAAGATTGATTAGAAACGTGAAATTTAATACGAGTCGTGGCATAATTCGCACAATCCATTGCGGAGCAAGAGCGTTTATATTTTTTAAATAACCGATTCCTAATTTACAAACTTTATTTAACTATAATAAATTTTTAGGGTTCCGTATGTTTGAGTGAATAATGAACCATTATATCATATGAACCATTATAGGATCATATGATAGGATAGGATCTGTGTGTCCCACTTTTATAGCCAATTTGCTCCGAATCTACTGGACCGATTAACTAGTGTGATATAGCAAATAAATATATATATATATATATATATATATATCAAAAGGGCTTGTTGCAAGTTTAAAGTAATTTAAGAAAATAAATGCCTTCAAAAAATACAGGAAATAGTTCTTTACTTATTGATTTCGGGAAAACCTACAAGAGGCCTGTGGTCTGAACATAACGTGGGCCCACTTTTATAGCCAATTTGCTCCGAATCTACTGGACCGATTAACTAGTGTGATATAGCAAATAAATATATATATATATATATATATCAAAAGGGCTTGTTGCAAGTTTAAAAGTAATTTAAGAAAATAAATGCCTTCAAAAAATACAGGAAATAGTTCTTTACTTATTGATTTCGGGAAAACCTACAAGAGGCCTGTGGTCTGAACATAACGTGGTAAATCATACTAAAAAGTGAAGTTTGCAGTGAACAAATGTGTATGTACGATTGATTGGCTTATTGAATGGGCGTTGTATCAGTTACTTGCTTAACCAAAACGTAATGAGTGGTTATGATGGAATATTTTATTCGGTTTGAGTAAGTGAGTTTTTAATATAGTACAACGAAAACCGAAAATATGTTCGGTAAGATGTTCAACGTACGTAACCCTACCCACGTGATTACCTCACATGGCTAGATATTTTTTTTATCAAATTCCCTTTTCTGAGCTCTGAATATTTAAAAAAATTGTGTTTGCCTCACTCAAGTGGTCTTATTTTGACCGCAGGCCGATTCTGTTGGGCTGAGGAATAAGTTTGTACGTTTTAATATTTTTGTTTGTTTTACAACGACTTTTTTGCTGTTTGACAAAGTGTATGATATTCTTTCGACAGAGCTCATTCTGCTCTACAAAACTGTACTAATTGTCCTTTTGAGTAATTAAACTTTTTATTACTTTTGCGGCTTTGAAATCGAATATTCAGATAAAAAGCAACATTTTCGACACCTGCTCTTTTTCGCTTTTCATGGAGGCCAAGAAGATGCTGAAGCAGCCCGTGACATGTGCAACGTATACGGAGAATGTGTCATAGGCGAGTCTACAGCACGGAAATGTGTTCGTTTTGAAGGGGGAAGGTCACCAAACAACTTGGGAATTGCCTGAAGAAATGAACTGCGATCATAAATTGATTTTCAGTCATTTTCATTCAATTGGATTTACCTCAAAATTGGAAGCCTGAGTTACTCACGAGCTTAACGAAAACAACAAGGAAAATCGCCTACAAATTACTTCTCAACTTCTCGCCCGCCGTCGAGCAATACGCGGTCAAAAACAACGCATTTTGTACCAAATCGTCACGGGAAATGAGAAATGGTGCCTATACATGTGAAGCAAAGAAAGAAGTGGGTGGTTTCAGGAGATACGTCCAAGCGGGGAGTCAATCGTGAATTCCATCCAAAGGAGACCATGATCTGCCTTTGATGGGACTTGGAGGGCTTGGTGCACTCGAAAGGAATGCCACGGTCAACAAGGAACTCTACATAGCTCATCTACACGGCGTGAAAGGAGCTATTCCACTAAAAAGACCCCATCGACAAGGCCAAACCATACTCCTTCACGACAACGCCAAGCCCCATGTTGCTCATATCATTAAAGCCACACTTGAAGAGCTCGAATGCGAGGTCCTTCAGCATCTGTCCTATTCTCCGGACCTTGCACCGACGGATTACCATCTATATATATATATTTAAGAATAAACTACATATCAAGAATAAACTGTCTAAGTAATAAATAATAATGTTTATTTCGCTGCGCAACTAATATAATGAGACACCACATACGATGCGACGTGACATAGGTTTCAGTTTAAGAATATATTGTGCTTAGAGGAGGATAGTGGTTTGTACCACCTGGGACATTTAATTACACAAAACTGAGTTCAAACTTTATAATAATTGTGCATATATTCATAAGTGATTTAATAGTGCTTGAGAAATGAGCGCGGTTGACAAGTGCGTGTGAAAGCGTCGGCGGTTAGCAAAAGAAGAAAGAAATGAAATGATTTTTGCTGACTGCATACTTGCGTAAGTTAGCAAAGGTGACGCAAGGCAAGGACGAAGGCAAGACGAAGGAAAAGAGAGATAAGCAAGTGAGCTTCAAACGTGACAAAGTCTCTTCTTCTACATAGATAGTTGTCTTAAGCTAGCTACTTAGTCAGACTGCTGCCGCGAACATTCTCAGATAGCTTCTGTTCCACCTTTGCCAAAAGGATTGCTTCATCAAGTAAACAAGCTGCTAACAAACAAGAATGCACCATTAAAATAAAGCTAAGATTCAACTTAGAATTCAACACATACAATGACAAAGAAGATTGAAAGAAGGAGAAAAAATTTAGGTACAAGTTTAGAAAGTAAATTACGCCAACAATTTAGTCTTATTAAATAAGAAGAGGTGGGAGGAGAAGCCCATGCACAGTGGGTATTAAAAGATTTGCATAAGACATAGAATAGATCATATTGTAAATAAGAAGCTCTACATAAGGCAAGAGTAATAGGAAAGTAGTGTCTAGTTCGACGTGCTGATACACTAAAGTTAATCATACGAAGAAAGGTGAGTTAATACTAACATAAATGAGGTTTTACATAAAAGTTAGACCCATGGCAGTTCTTCGACTAGATAAGGTCGGGAGGTTGATCAATTTTAGATAACACCGATAAGATGGTAGGCAAGCGTTAGGATCCCAGTGCAAGTTTTAAACAGCAAAAAGTAGAAATTGTTTTTGCACCGACTCAATACGATCGACATACATCTGGTATTGAGGATCCCAGTCACAAGACGCATACTCCAGAATAGGTCTTACCAGTGAAGTGTATAGCACTTTGGTAGTATACGGATGGTCAAATTCCTAAGACCAGCGTTTAATATAGCCAAGGACACTTCTAGATCTATATACTGAAGTGGAAATGTGGGTGCCGAAATGCAACTTCGAGTCCATCAAAATACCAAGGTCGTTACACTGAGAAACACGTTCTAAACTATTTGAATTAATGTAATAAGAATTCGAAGTAAGGGTTCCGCGAAAAACGACATAGCTTTACATATGTTGAGGATTAGATATGGATTAAATAGAACACCAACGAGATAAAGAGTCTATGTCACTCTGACATAAAATCCCATGAGAAGGGCTATTAAGGCTGAAACATAGTTTTACATCGTCTGCATAAATTAAAATTTGAGAGTGTTTGATGACGGTATGTAGATCATTAATAAAGATGTTGAAAAGCAAAGGTCCCAAATGACTGCCATTAGAAACACCTGAGGTTACCTTTAAAGACTTATATATTGAGGACTTCAAAATTACTATTTGAGTGCGATAATCAGGATGCCAAGATGCCAACTATCGAACCAAAAGAGAAGGAAAACAATATGATATAATAGCGAAAGCCTTAGTGAAGTCGCTGTAGAAACCATCAGGTTGGTTACCTAGGGGGAAGTTGTGGTTGACAATAGAAGTGAATTCCAACAGATTGGTAACCATTGAACGGTTCTTTACAAAACCATGTTGACTCATACTCAACAATGGGTGAATAAAGTACTGAAAATGATCAGTACAAATCTCCTGAAATAACTTAGAAATTGCACACTGCTTGGCAATACCTCTGTAGTTCGATATATCAGACTAACTGCACTTATTAAGTAAGGGAATTATATAGGATTCTTTCGAACTACTTGGCATAGACGAAGTAATAAGCGATAAGTTAAATAAGGTTAAAAGGGGAATATAAGATAAAAGTAGGAATATTATCTAGACCATGAGAAAATGAAGGTTTAACCAATTTTAGGTTACGCAACACAATGCTGAAGTGATTAACTTCATCAATTTTATAAGGATAAGGAGAACTATTTCCACAGGAACTATGAGAGTAGGTGCCCTTAAAAAATTGAGCAAAAAGATTCGCTATCCCAACATCAGAGCTACTTACAACTCTATTAAACTCCATACAAGTTGGAAATAACTCTGATGTGTTCGATTTGGTTGAATTAAAAAATGTTTGGGATCTTGATTAATTTTACTTTAACTTTTACTTTGCGCAAACAACTATTATAGCAAGATTGATTAGAAACGTGAAATTTAATACGAGTCGTGGCATAATTCGCACAATCCATTGCGGAGCAAGAGCGTTTATATTTTTTAAATAACCGATTCCTAATTTACAAACTTTATTTAACTATAATAAATTTTTAGGGTTCCGTATGTTTGAGTGAATAATGAACCATTATATCATATGAACCATTATAGGATCATATGATAGGATAGGATCTGTGTGTCCCACTTTTATAGCCAATTTGCTCCGAATCTACTGGACCGATTAACTAGTGTGATATAGCAAATAAATATATATATATATATATATATCAAAAGGGCTTGTTGCAAGTTTAAAAGTAATTTAAGAAAATAAATGCCTTCAAAAAATACAGGAAATAGTTCTTTACTTATTGATTTCGGGAAAACCTACAAGAGGCCTGTGGTCTGAACATAACGTGGTAAATCATACTAAAAAGTGAAGTTTGCAGTGAACAAATGTGTATGTACGATTGATTGGCTTATTGAATGGGCGTTGTATCAGTTACTTGCTTAACCAAAACGTAATGAGTGGTTATGATGGAATATTTTATTCGGTTTGAGTAAGTGAGTTTTTAATATAGTACAACGAAAACCGAAAATATGTTCGGTAAGATGTTCAACGTACGTAACCCTACCCACGTGATTACCTCACATGGCTAGATATTTTTTTTATCAAATTCCCTTTTCTGAGCTCTGAATATTTAAAAAAATTGTGTTTGCCTCACTCAAGTGGTCTTATTTTGACCGCAGGCCGATTCTGTTGGGCTGAGGAATAAGTTTGTACGTTTTAATATTTTTGTTTGTTTTACAACGACTTTTTTGCTGTTTGACAAAGTGTATGATATTCTTTCGACAGAGCTCATTCTGCTCTACAAAACTGTACTAATTGTCCTTTTGAGTAATTAAACTTTTTATTACTTTTGCGGCTTTGAAATCGAATATTCAGATAAAAAGCAACATTTTCGACACCTGCTCTTTTTCGCTTTTCATGGAGGCCAAGAAGATGCTGAAGCAGCCCGTGACATGTGCAACGTATACGGAGAATGTGTCATAGGCGAGTCTACAGCACGGAAATGTGTTCGTTTTGAAGGGGGAAGGTCACCAAACAACTTGGGAATTGCCTGAAGAAATGAACTGCGATCATAAATTGATTTTCAGTCATTTTCATTCAATTGGATTTACCTCAAAATTGGAAGCCTGAGTTACTCACGAGCTTAACGAAAACAACAAGGAAAATCGCCTACAAATTACTTCTCAACTTCTCGCCCGCCGTCGAGCAATACGCGGTCAAAAACAACGCATTTTGTACCAAATCGTCACGGGAAATGAGAAATGGTGCCTATACATGTGAAGCAAAGAAAGAAGTGGGTGGTTTCAGGAGATACGTCCAAGCGGGGAGTCAATCGTGAATTCCATCCAAAGGAGACCATGATCTGCCTTTGATGGGACTTGGAGGGCTTGGTGCACTCGAAAGGAATGCCACGGTCAACAAGGAACTCTACATAGCTCATCTACACGGCGTGAAAGGAGCTATTCCACTAAAAAGACCCCATCGACAAGGCCAAACCATACTCCTTCACGACAACGCCAAGCCCCATGTTGCTCATATCATTAAAGCCACACTTGAAGAGCTCGAATGCGAGGTCCTTCAGCATCTGTCCTATTCTCCGGACCTTGCACCGACGGATTACCATCTATATATATATATTTAAGAATAAACTACATATCAAGAATAAACTGTCTAAGTAATAAATAATAATGTTTATTTCGCTGCGCAACTAATATAATGAGACACCACATACGATGCGACGTGACATAGGTTTCAGTTTAAGAATATATTGTGCTTAGAGGAGGATAGTGGTTTGTACCACCTGGGACATTTAATTACACAAAACTGAGTTCAAACTTTATAATAATTGTGCATATATTCATAAGTGATTTAATAGTGCTTGAGAAATGAGCGCGGTTGACAAGTGCGTGTGAAAGCGTCGGCGGTTAGCAAAAGAAGAAAGAAATGAAATGATTTTTGCTGACTGCATACTTGCGTAAGTTAGCAAAGGTGACGCAAGGCAAGGACGAAGGCAAGACGAAGGAAAAGAGAGATAAGCAAGTGAGCTTCAAACGTGACAAAGTCTCTTCTTCTACATAGATAGTTGTCTTAAGCTAGCTACTTAGTCAGACTGCTGCCGCGAACATTCTCAGATAGCTTCTGTTCCACCTTTGCCAAAAGGATTGCTTCATCAAGTAAACAAGCTGCTAACAAACAAGAATGCACCATTAAAATAAAGCTAAGATTCAACTTAGAATTCAACACATACAATGACAAAGAAGATTGAAAGAAGGAGAAAAAATTTAGGTACAAGTTTAGAAAGTAAATTACGCCAACAATTTAGTCTTATTAAATAAGAAGAGGTGGGAGGAGAAGCCCATGCACAGTGGGTATTAAAAGATTTGCATAAGACATAGAATAGATCATATTGTAAATAAGAAGCTCTACATAAGGCAAGAGTAATAGGAAAGTAGTGTCTAGTTCGACGTGCTGATACACTAAGGTTAATCATACGAAGAAAGGTGAGTTAATACTACCATAAATGAGGTTTTTTTACATAAAAGTTACACCCATGGCAGTTCTTCGACTAGACAAGGTCGGGAGGTTGATCAATTTTAGATAACACCGATAAGATGGTAGGCAAGCGTTAGGATCCCAGTGCAAGTTTTAAACAGCAAAAAGTAGAAATTGTTTTTGCACCGACTCAATACGATCGACATACATCTGGTATTGAGGATCCCAGTCACAAGACGCATACTCCAGAATAGGTCTTACCAGTGAAGTGTATAGCACTTTGGTAGTATACGGATGGTCAAATTCCTAAGACCAGCGTTTAATATAGCCAAGGACACTTCTAGATCTATATACTGAAGTGGAAATGTGGGTGCCGAAATGCAACTTCGAGTCCATCAAAATACCAAGGTCGTTACACTGAGAAACACGTTCTAAACTATTTGAATTAATGTAATAAGAATTCGAAGTAAGGGTTCCGCGAAAAACGACATAGCTTTACATATGTTGAGGATTAGATATGGATTAAATAGAACACCAACGAGATAAAGAGTCTATGTCACTCTGACATAAAATCCCATGAGAAGGGCTATTAAGGCTGAAACATAGTTTTACATCGTCTGCATAAATTAAAATTTGAGAGTGTTTGATGACGGTATGTAGATCATTAATAAAGATGTTGAAAAGCAAAGGTCCCAAATGACTGCCATTAGAAACACCTGAGGTTACCTTTAAAGACTTATATATTGAGGACTTCAAAATTACTATTTGAGTGCGATAATCAGGATGCCAAGATGCCAACTATCGAACCAAAAGAGAAGGAAAACAATATGATATAATAGCGAAAGCCTTAGTGAAGTCGCTGTAGAAACCATCAGGTTGGTTACCTAGGGGGAAGTTGTGGTTGACAATAGAAGTGAATTCCAACAGATTGGTAACCATTGAACGGTTCTTTACAAAACCATGTTGACTCATACTCAACAATGGGTGAATAAAGTACTGAAAATGATCAGTACAAATCTCCTGAAATAACTTAGAAATTGCACACTGCTTGGCAATACCTCTGTAGTTCGATATATCAGACTAACTGCACTTATTAAGTAAGGGAATTATATAGGATTCTTTCGAACTACTTGGCATAGACGAAGTAATAAGCGATAAGTTAAATAAGGTTAAAAGGGGAATATAAGATAAAAGTAGGAATATTATCTAGACCATGAGAAAATGAAGGTTTAACCAATTTTAGGTTACGCAACACAATGCTGAAGTGATTAACTTCATCAATTTTATAAGGATAAGGAGAACTATTTCCACAGGAACTATTAGAGTAGGTGCCCTTAAAAAATTGAGCAAAAAGATTCGCTATCCCAACATCAGAGCTACTTACAACTCCATTAAACTCCATACAAGTTGGAAATAACTCTGATGTGTTCGATTTGGTTGAATTAAAAAATGTTTGGGATCTTGATTAATATTAACTTTTACTTTGCGCAAACAACTATTATAGCAAGATTGATTAGAAACGTGAAATTTAATACGAGTCGTGGCATAATTCGCACAATCCATTGCGGGGCAAGAGCGTTTATATTTTTTAAATAACCGATTCCTAATTTACAAACTTTATTTAACTATAATAAATTTTTAGGGTTCCGTATGTTTGAGTGAATAATGAACCATTATATCATATGAACCATTATAGGATCATATGATAGGATAGGATCTGTGTGTCCCACTTTTATAGCCAATTTGCTCCGAATCTACTGGACCGATTAACTAGTGTGATATAGCAAATAAATATATATATATATATATATATATATATCAAAAGGGCTTGTTGCAAGTTTAAAGTAATTTAAGAAAATAAATGCCTTCAAAAAATACAGGAAATAGTTCTTTACTTATTGATTTCGGGAAAACCTACAAGAGGCCTGTGGTCTGAACATAACGTGGGCCCACTTTTATAGCCAATTTGCTCCGAATCTACTGGACCGATTAACTAGTGTGATATAGCAAATAAATATATATATATATATATATATATATCAAAAGGGCTTGTTGCAAGTTTAAAAGTAATTTAAGAAAATAAATGCCTTCAAAAAATACAGGAAATAGTTCTTTACTTATTGATTTCGGGAAAACCTACAAGAGGCCTGTGGTCTGAACATAACGTGGTAAATCATACTAAAAAGTGAAGTTTGCAGTGAACAAATGTGTATGTACGATTGATTGGCTTATTGAATGGGCGTTGTATCAGTTACTTGCTTAACCAAAACGTAATGAGTGGTTATGATGGAATATTTTATTCGGTTTGAGTGAGTTTTTAATATAGTACAACGAAAACCGAAAATATGTTCGGTAAGATGTTCAACGTACGTAACCCTACCCACGTGATTACCTCACATGGCTAAATATTTTTTTTATCAAATTCCCTTTTCTGAGCTCTGAATATTTAAAAAAATTGTGTTTGCCTCACTCAAGTGGTCTTATTTTGACCGCAGGCCGATTCTGTTGGGCTGAGGAATAAGTTTGTACGTTTTAATATTTTTGTTTGTTTTACAACGACTTTTTTGCTGTTTGACAAAGTGTATGATATTCTTTCGACAGAGCTCATTCTGCTCTACAAAACTGTACTAATTGTCCTTTTGAGTAATTAACCTTTTTATTACTTTTGAGGCTCTGAAATCGAATATTCAGATAAAAAGCAACATTTTCGATACCTGCTCTTTTTCGCTTTTCATGGAGGCCAAGAAGATGCTGAAGCAGCCCGTGACATGTGCAACGTATACGGAGAATGTGTCATAGGCGAGTCTACAGCACGGAAATGTGTTCTTTTTGAAGGGGGAAGGTCACCAAACAACTTGGGAATTGCCTGAAGAAATGAACTGCGATCATAAATTGATTTTCAGTCATTTTCATTCAATTGGATATACCTCAAAATTGGAAGCCTGAGTTACTCACGAGCTTAACGAAAACAACAAGGAAAATCGCCTACAAATTACTTCTCAACTTCTCGCCCGCCGTCGAGCAATACGCGGTCAAAAACAACGCATTTTGTACCAAATCGTCACGGGAAATGAGAAATGGTGCCTATACATATGAAGCAAAGAAAGAAGTGGGTGGTTTCAGGAGATACGTCCAAGCGGGGAGTCAATCGTGAATTCCATCCAAAGGAGACCATGATCTGCCTTTGATGGGACTTGGAGGGCTTGGTGCACTCGAAAGGAATGCCACGGTCAACAAGGAACTCTACATAGCTCATCTACACGGCGTGAAAGGAGCTATTCCACTAAAAAGACCCCATCGACAAGGCCAAACCATACTCCTTCACGACAACGCCAAGCCCCATGTTACTCATATCATTAAAGCCACACTCGAAGAGCTCGAATGCGAGGTCCTTCAGCATCTGTCCTATTCTCCGGACCTTGCACCGACGGATTACCATCTATATATATATATTTAAGAATAAACTATATATCAAGAATAAACTGTCTAAGTAATAAATAATAATGTTTATTTCGCTGCGCAACAAATATAATGAGACACCACATA
This sequence comes from Cacoxenus indagator, assembly GCA_035041755.1. Taxonomy (NCBI): domain Eukaryota; kingdom Metazoa; phylum Arthropoda; class Insecta; order Diptera; family Drosophilidae; genus Cacoxenus; species Cacoxenus indagator. Next base: position 47,547 of record JAWNKX010000369.1, read on the forward strand.
CGATGCGACGTGACATAGGTTTCAGTTTAAGAATATATTGTGCTTAGAGGAGGATAGTGGTTTGTACCACCTGGGACATTTAATTACACAAAACTGAGTTCAAACTTTATAATAATTGTGCATATATTCATAAGTGATTTAATAGTGCTTGAGAAATGAGCGCGGTTGACAAGTGCGTGTGAAAGCGTCGGCGGTTAGCAAAAGAAGAAAGAAATGAAATGATTTTTGCTGACTGCATACTTGCGTAAGTTAGCAAAGGTGACGCAAGGCAAGGACGAAGGCAAGACGAAGGAAAAGAGAGATAAGCAAGTGAGCTTCAAACGTGACAAAGTCTCTTCTTCTACATAGATAGTTGTCTTAAGCTAGCTACTTAGTCAGACTGCTGCCGCGAACATTCTCAGATAGCTTCTGTTCCACCTTTGCCAAAAGGATTGCTTCATCAAGTAAACACGCTGCTAACAAACAAGAATGCACCATTAAAATAAAGCTAAGATTCAACTTAGAATTCAACACATACAATGACAAAGAAGATTGAAAGCAGGAGAAAAAATTTAGGTACAAGTTTAGAAAGTAAATTACGCCAACAATTTAGTCTTATTAAATAAGAAGAGGTGGGAGGAGAAGCCCATGCACAGTGGGTATTAAAAGATTTGCATAAGACATAGAATAGATCATGTTGTAAATAAGAAGCTCTACATAAGGCAAGAGTAATAGGAAAGTAGTGTCTAGTTCGACGTGCTGATACACTAAAGTTAATCATACGAAGAAAGGTGAGTTAATACTACCATAAATGAGGTTTTTTTACATAAAAGTTACACCATTGGCAGTTCTTCGACTAGACAAGGTCGGGAGGTTGATCAATTTTAGATAACACCGATAAGATGGTAGGCAAGCGTTAGGATCCCAGTGCAAGTTTTAAACAGCAAAAAGTAGAAATTGTTTTTGCACCGACTCAATACGATCGACATACATCTGGTATTGAGGATCCCAGTCACAAGACGCATACTCCAGAATAGGTCTTACCAGTGAAGTGTATAGCACTTTGGTAGTATACGGATGGTCAAATTCCTAAGACCAGCGTTTAATATAGCCAAGGACACTTCTAGATCTATATACTGAAGTGGAAATGTGGGTGCCGAAATGCAACTTCGAGTCCATCAAAATACCAAGGTCGTTACACTGAGAAACACGTTCTAAACTATTTGAATTAATGTAATAAGAATTCGAAGTAAGGGTTCCGCGAAAAAACGACATAACTTTACATATGTTGAGGATTAGATATGGATTAAATAGAACACCAACGAGATAAAGAGTCTATGTCACTCTGACATAAAATCCCATGAGAAGGGCTATTAAGGCTGAAACATAGTTTTACATCGTCTGCATAAATTAAAATTTGAGAGTGTTTGATGACGGTATGTAGATCATTAATAAAGATGTTGAAAAGCAAAGGTCCCAAATGACTGCCATTAGAAACACCTGAGGTTGCCTTTAAAGACTTATATATTGAGGACTTCAAAATTACTATTTGAGTGCGATAATCAGGATGCCAAGATGCCAACTATCGAACCAAAAGAGAAGGAAAACAATATGATATAATAGCGAAAGCCTTAGTGAAGTCGCTGTAGAAACCATCAGGTTGGTTACCTAGGGGGAAGTTGTGGTTGACAATAGAAGTGAATTCCAACAGATTGGTAACCATTGAACGGTTCTTTACAAAACCATGTTGACTCATACTCAACAATGGGTGAATAAAGTACTGAAAATGATCAGTACAAATCTCCTGAAATAACTTAGAAATTGCACACTGCTTGGCAATACCTCTGTAGTTCGATATATCAGACTAACTGCACTTATTAAGTAAGGGAATTATATAGGATTCTTTCGAACTACTTGGCATAGACGAAGTAATAAGCGATAAGTTAAATAAGGTTAAAAGGGGAATATAAGATAAAAGTAGGAATATTATCTAGACCATGAGAAAATGAAGGTTTAACCAATTTTAGGTTACGCAACACAATGCTGCCGTCAATAAACTGTAAACTGAAGTGATTAACTTCATCAATTTTATAAGGATAAGGAGAACTATTTCCACAGGAACTATTAGAGTAGGTGCCCTTAAAAAATTGAGCAAAAAGATTCGCTATCCCAACATCAGAGCTACTTACAACTCTATTAAACTCCATACAAGTTGGAAATAACTCTGATGTGTTCGATTTGGTTGAATTAAAAAATGTTTGGGATCTTGATTAATTTTACTTTAACTTTTACTTTGCGCAAACAACTATTATAGCAAGATTGATTAGAAACGTGAAATTTAATACGAGTCGTGGCATAATTCGCACAATCCATTGCGGAGCAAGAGCGTTTATATTTTTTAAATAACCGATTCCTAATTTACAAACTTTATTTAACTATAATAAATTTTTAGGGTTCCGTATGTTTGAGTGAATAATGAACCATTATATCATATGAACCATTATAGGATCATATGATAGGATAGGATCTGTGTGTCCCACTTTTATAGCCAATTTGCTCCGAATCTACTGGACCGATTAACTAGTGTGATATAGCAAATAAATATATATATATATATATATATATATATATATCAAAAGGGCTTGTTGCAAGTTTAAAGTAATTTAAGAAAATAAATGCCTTCAAAAAATACAGGAAATAGTTCTTTACTTATTGATTTCGGGAAAACCTACAAGAGGCCTGTGGTCTGAACATAACGTGGGCCCACTTTTATAGCCAATTTGCTCCGAATCTACTGGACCGATTAACTAGTGTGATATAGCAAATAAATATATATATATATATATATATCAAAAGGGCTTGTTGCAAGTTTAAAAGTAATTTAAGAAAATAAATGCCTTCAAAAAATACAGGAAATAGTTCTTTACTTATTGATTTCGGGAAAACCTACAAGAGGCCTGTGGTCTGAACATAACGTGGTAAATCATACTAAAAAGTGAAGTTTGCAGTGAACAAATGTGTATGTACGATTGATTGGCTTATTGAATGGGCGTTGTATCAGTTACTTGCTTAACCAAAACGTAATGAGTGGTTATGATGGAATATTTTATTCGGTTTGAGTAAGTGAGTTTTTAATATAGTACAACGAAAACCGAAAATATGTTCGGTAAGATGTTCAACGTACGTAACCCTACCCACGTGATTACCTCACATGGCTAGATATTTTTTTTATCAAATTCCCTTTTCTGAGCTCTGAATATTTAAAAAAATTGTGTTTGCCTCACTCAAGTGGTCTTATTTTGACCGCAGGCCGATTCTGTTGGGCTGAGGAATAAGTTTGTACGTTTTAATATTTTTGTTTGTTTTACAACGACTTTTTTGCTGTTTGACAAAGTGTATGATATTCTTTCGACAGAGCTCATTCTGCTCTACAAAACTGTACTAATTGTCCTTTTGAGTAATTAAACTTTTTATTACTTTTGCGGCTTTGAAATCGAATATTCAGATAAAAAGCAACATTTTCGACACCTGCTCTTTTTCGCTTTTCATGGAGGCCAAGAAGATGCTGAAGCAGCCCGTGACATGTGCAACGTATACGGAGAATGTGTCATAGGCGAGTCTACAGCACGGAAATGTGTTCTTTTTGAAGGGGGAAGGTCACCAAACAACTTGGGAATTGCCTGAAGAAATGAACTGCGATCATAAATTGATTTTCAGTCATTTTCATTCAATTGGATATACCTCAAAATTGGAAGCCTGAGTTACTCACGAGCTTAACGAAAACAACAAGGAAAATCGCCTACAAATTACTTCTCAACTTCTCGCCCGCCGTCGAGCAATACGCGGTCAAAAACAACGCATTTTGTACCAAATCGTCACGGGAAATGAGAAATGGTGCCTATACATATGAAGCAAAGAAAGAAGTGGGTGGTTTCAGGAGATACGTCCAAGCGGGGAGTCAATCGTGAATTCCATCCAAAGGAGACCATGATCTGCCTTTGATGGGACTTGGAGGGCTTGGTGCACTCGAAAGGAATGCCACGGTCAACAAGGAACTCTACATAGCTCATCTACACGGCGTGAAAGGAGCTATTCCACTAAAAAGACCCCATCGACAAGGCCAAACCATACTCCTTCACGACAACGCCAAGCCCCATGTTACTCATATCATTAAAGCCACACTCGAAGATCTCGAATGCGAGGTCCTTCAGCATCTGTCCTATTCTCCGGACCTTGCACCGACGGATTACCATCTATATATATATATTTAAGAATAAACTATATATCAAGAATAAACTGTCTAAGTAATAAATAATAATGTTTATTTCGCTGCGCAACAAATATAATGAGACACCACATACGATGCGACGTGACATAGGTTTCAGTTTAAGAATATATTGTGCTTAGAGGAGGATAGTGGTTTGTACCACCTGGGACATTTAATTACACAAAACTGAGTTCAAACTTTATAATAATTGTGCATATATTCATAAGTGATTTAATAGTGCTTGAGAAATGAGCGCGGTTGACAAGTGCGTGTGAAAGCGTCGGCGGTTAGCAAAAGAAGAAAGAAATGAAATGATTTTTGCTGACTGCATACTTGCGTAAGTTAGCAAAGGTGACGCAAGGCAAGGACGAAGGCAAGACGAAGGAAAAGAGAGATAAGCAAGTGAGCTTCAAACGTGACAAAGTCTCTTCTTCTACATAGATAGTTGTCTTAAGCTAGCTACTTAGTCAGACTGCTGCCGCGAACATTCTCAGATAGCTTCTGTTCCACCTTTGCCAAAAGGATTGCTTCATCAAGTAAACACGCTGCTAACAAACAAGAATGCACCATTAAAATAAAGCTAAGATTCAACTTAGAATTCAACACATACAATGACAAAGAAGATTGAAAGCAGGAGAAAAAATTTAGGTACAAGTTTAGAAAGTAAATTACGCCAACAATTTAGTCTTATTAAATAAGAAGAGGTGGGAGGAGAAGCCCATGCACAGTGGGTATTAAAAGATTTGCATAAGACATAGAATAGATCATGTTGTAAATAAGAAGCTCTACATAAGGCAAGAGTAATAGGAAAGTAGTGTCTAGTTCGACGTGCTGATACACTAAAGTTAATCATACGAAGAAAGGTGAGTTAATACTACCATAAATGAGGTTTTTTTACATAAAAGTTACACCATTGGCAGTTCTTCGACTAGACAAGGTCGGGAGGTTGATCAATTTTAGATAACACCGATAAGATGGTAGGCAAGCGTTAGGATCCCAGTGCAAGTTTTAAACAGCAAAAAGTAGAAATTGTTTTTGCACCGACTCAATACGATCGACATACATCTGGTATTGAGGATCCCAGTCACAAGACGCATACTCCAGAATAGGTCTTACCAGTGAAGTGTATAGCACTTTGGTAGTATACGGATGGTCAAATTCCTAAGACCAGCGTTTAATATAGCCAAGGACACTTCTAGATCTATATACTGAAGTGGAAATGTGGGTGCCGAAATGCAACTTCGAGTCCATCAAAATACCAAGGTCGTTAGACTGAGAAACACGTTCTAAACTATTTGAATTAATGTAATAAGAATTTGAAGTAAGGGTTCCGCGAAAAAAGGACATAACTTTACATATATTGATGTTGAGGATTAGATATGGATTAAATGGAACACCAACGACATAAAGAGTCTATGTCACTCTGACATAAAATCCCGTGAGAAGGGCTATTAAGGCTGAAACATAGTTTTACATCGTCTGCATAAATTAAAATTTGAGAGTGTTTGATGACGGTATGTAGATCATCATCATGTGTAACGGTGTTTGTTTTGCTTGAAGGAATCTGAGAAGTTTAAGTCTTTTGAGCAATCAGACCAGGCCTTGCTGAATGCATTGGCGATCTCCTTAGAGTCACAAGAGTTACCTGCTGCGCTTTCTATTGAATGTTTGTGTGCGTTTTTATGGATCCCTGTAATGATATGTACTTTATGCCAAAGCGTTTTTGTAGTTGAACTCAGGTTGAAGTCATTGGTAAAGTCTGCGAAAGGAGTTTTTTGGGCTCGCATTTGCTCTTTTATATTTTAGCATGTTCTCTGTGCTTAAATGTTTCCTGAAATTTTTTATTATTATTTAGACATTTATCTTTTCCCTTTTTAAGAGCTCTAGTTCCTTACTTCACCATGTTGTCTTTTTCGTAGCCCTTATGGGATTTTTGGTTGGTACGGAATCGTTTGCACATGCCCTAATTATTTTAAGGAATTTGGCAGCTGCTTGATTTATGTTGTTTGTGATATTAATTTTTTGTGACTGTTCGTTGATGTTTTTCTGAAATTTTTTCTAGTTGGCTAGGTGCAGTTTGTATTTATGTATTTTGAAATCTACGTTATTTGGTACTTTAAGAAAGAGATTGATGTATATTGGAAAGTGATCGCTTCCATATAAATAATCACAAATAGACTAGAAGCCATTAAGGATAAGTGGTGGTGAGCACATGGAGATATCTACGTTCGTAAAAGTGTTCATAGTTGTCTAGTGTGTATGACCGCCATTGTTAAGTACGACCAGACTATTGTTTTGTATGAAATTTGCAACTACATTGCCCCTTTGATTGTTTGAAGAAGATCATCAAAGCGAATGCCAGGCATTGAAGTCTCCTAGCATAAGTACTGGCTTGTTAAAGTTGTTGAAAAGGTCATGAAGATCCTGTTCAACGAACTTATCAGTTGGCGAGATGTAAATATTTAATATTATGAAAGTAATTTCAGATTGAATATCTGCACCGATTGCAAGAATGTTGGAATTTAAATCTAGTATTTTATGTTCAATGGAGTTTGATATGAGGAGACCAATTCCTCTGCTGGCTTTTGTGAATAGTGTATTTATGTAATTTTTTTGGTATAGTGCAAATTATTTTGGAGTGTGAAGCGGTGTGTTATTGTTGATGAGATGGGTTTCTTGTAATGTTATCATCTGTGGCTTATATTTGTTTAATAAAAGAGAGAGACTGTGATATTTGTCTTTATATCCGTTTATGTTTCATTGTATTACATTAAGCAAAGAGTATACATTCATATAGAGGTTACATTTCTCTTAAAAGATTTTTACGTTTTTTTGAAATAAGTAGAAGCTATAAAAATATGTTACTTTTCTGCTATTAACATCGAATAACCAGTGCAGGCCGCTGGGTAGCAAGCAACCTCATTCTGCTTACTACTGAACTGAGGTAACCAGGCAAGAAGAAATGTTAGAAGGTGGGTGACTGTTGCGAAATCTAATCAAGCGCTGTTTCCCCTTCTTGATGTGTCTTTCTGAATTTTGTGTTCTTAGCGCGAATTAGCATAAAAAGGAATTTCTGTATATCACATTTGGTTTGGTTGTTTTAATTGCCGTCACCCATTTTTATTTTGATTGTATTGATATTGTTGTGGGATGATAGCCCAAAGGGAACATGTTTGGTTTGGCGCGTATTTTTAATGAATGAGGAACTTGATTTCTGTTATTGCAATTCCCACCAACTACTTGTATTGATTTTGGTAGGACTTTTAATGAATGATGAACACTATTCGTGTACAGGCTTTTAGTTTCTATGAAATTTTTCTACCTCCTTGTCACATCAAAAAAAAAACAAAATTTTCAAATAGTTGAAATTTTGTAAAGAAATACCTGAATAAATAAGTAGAATTGATTAAAAATGCATATTTTGCGCTAGATATGTCGAAAAATCGAAGTTGAATAAAGCTAATACTATCTTGATTATCAGGCAAACAGAAAAATCAACAAACAACTGCAAGTGTCGCATGTCAAAATGAAATCAAACCAGCTGCGCATTGGAAATATCAGTTCAAACTGAGTTCAAACTTAATAATAATTGTGCATATATTTATAAGTGATTTAATAGTGCTTGAGAAATGAGCGCGGTTGACAAGTGCGTGTGAAAGCGTCGGCGGTTAGCAAAAGAAGAAAGAAATGAAATGATTTTTGCTGACTGCATACTTGCGTAAGTTAGCAAAGGTGACGCAAGGCAAAGACGAAGGCAAAACGAAGGAAAAGAGAGAAAAGGAAGTGAGCTTCAAACGTGACAAACTCTCTTCTTCTACATAGATAGTTCTCTTAAGCTATCTACTTAGTCAGACTGCTGCCGCGAACATTCTCAGATAGCTTCTGTTCCACCTTTGCCAAAAGGATTGCTTCATCAAGTAAACACGCTGCTAACAAACAAGAATGCACCATTAAAATAAAGCTAAGATTCAACTTAGAATTCAATACATACAATGACAAAGAAGATTGAAAGAAGGAGAAAAAATTTAGGTACAAGTTTAGAAAGTAAATTACGCCAACAATTTAGTCTTATTAAATAAGAAGAGGTGGGAGGAGAAGCCCATGCACAGTGGGTATTAAAAGATTTGCATAAGACATAGAATGGATCATGTTGTAAATAAGAAGCTCTACATAAGGCAAGAGTAATAGGAAAGTAGTGTCTAGTTCGACGTGCTGATACACTAAAGTTAATCATACGAAGAAAGGTGAGTTAATACTAACATAAATGAGGTTTTACATAAAAGTTAGACCCATGGCAGTTCTTCGACTAGATAAGGTCGGGAGGTTGATCAATTTTAGATAACACCGATAAGATGGTAGGCAAGCGTTAGGATCCCAGTGCAAGTTTTAAACAGCAAAAAGTAGAAATTGCTTTTGCACCGACTCAATACGATCGACATACATCTGTTATTGAGGATCCCAGTCACAAGACGCATACTCCAGAATAGGTCTTACCAGTGAAGTGTATAGCACTTTGGTAGTATACGGATGGTCAAATTCCTAAGACCAGCGTTTAATATAGCCAAGGACACTTCTAGATCTATATACTGAAGTGGAAATTTTTTTTTTTTTTTTTTTTTTTTTATTTCCCATATGTCGTGTACATATGTCTTTATTTTTTATTAAGACTATTATTACATGGTTTAAAAGTTATTTCTGGGTTGTAACTAATTTATGTGAGCAGGTCACAAAAGTTTTTTATTTTTGTAAGGATGTAGGGGAAAAAATCAAAATAGTAACAAAAATAATATACATTTAAATTAAATTAATACAATTATAGAGCAAAATATAGTAAAGTAAACATAAATGTAATAAAAATATAAAATACAAAAATAAACACATTAAACAAAAGCAAAGAAAAAAAGTGGTATTGAGATATATATATATATAATTTCGAATTTATTCAACCAGATCCACTGGCCTTGTCCTCTGTAACCTGCGTCTGCATTGTAGTTCCTGTATTGGTAGTAGATTGACACCAACATTTGGGTGTTTGGTAAGCTTGGTCTGGTAGATACGACTTATTTTTGTAATCTCCTCTGTTACTGTTGGAATATTAAGATCACGATGCAGATCATTGTTAGTTATATACCACCCAGCCTTGGTGATCATGCGAATTATTTTTGATTGTTGTCTTTGTATTATGTCTGTATTTGATTTTTTGGCCGTTCCCCAGATTTGTGCTCCGTACGTCCAGATTGGTCTTATAATAGCTTTGTAGATCAGTATTTTGTTTTCTAATGTTAATTTTGATTTGAGCAGCCAATATAATTGACTAATCCTCAGCTTGATTTGATGACTTGATTTGACGTTTTCAATTTTTACGTCAGCTCCGTCAATCTTTATACGAGGTGGTGTGAATTTAGTTTTAGTTGTATATATAACATGTACTGTTTTGGTATTATTTACTTTTATTTGCCACTTTTCAAACCACCTTAGGGTAGTATCCAGATGCTGTTGTAGTTTGGATGTTGCTATGTTTACTTGTCTATGTGCGCTAAGTATTATAGTGTCATCAGCAAATGTGGCTATCATTGAAGCGTCGTCATTTGGTGTTGGTATGTCCGCTGTAAAGATAGTGTATAATAACGGTCCTAGTACACTTCCTTGTGGTACGCCTGTTTTGATTTTTCTTAATGTGGAATATTCATCTGAGTACTTAACGAAAAAATGTCTTTCTGTGATATAGTGTACTAATATCTGTAGTACGTTATGCGGGAATATATTAGTCCTTTGTGCCAAACTTTGTCGAATGCCTTTTCTACATCTAGAAAAACTCCTATACAGAACTTTTTGTTGTCAAGATCGTTTAAAATTTTATGAGTCACACGATGGATTTGTTGTATGGTCGAGTGTTTTCGTCGAAAGCCAAATTGGTGGTCAGGTATTATATGTTTGCGTTCTATAATAGGTAACAGTCGCTGGCACAGGAGCTTCTCGAATATTCTTGACAGCAGTGGAAGTAAGCTAATTGGTCTATATGATGCTGGATTATATACGTCTTTACCAGGTTTTGGAATTGCAATGACTTCAGCCACTTTCCATACTTTAGGAAAGTAATTTAGTCGAATTATCGCGTTGAAAATATTGCGTATGTATACCACTGCTTGAAGTGGTAGCTCCCTTAAAAGTTTTCCGTCAATTTTGTCATACCCGGGTGCTTTTTTGGGCTTTATGTCGTGCTGTATACATTTGAGTATTTCATTTGTGCATATTTTTTTTAGGCGAGTTGGCTGGGGAGTGACTGTCGAGTTTATATGACAGTCATCTTCGTTGATAGTTTCATCAGCAAATATTTTTTCATAATAATTCGCTAGAACTGTCGCCTTATCTAGGTTCGTTACTGCCCATGATCCATTGTCCATTTTTATAGGTGCCTGGTGTATTGTTTTATTTGTCAGTTTTTTTGTAGCTTTCCACAGGGAGTAGTCGGTAAAGCTTGTCGGAGTTAGCCTCTGTAAATACTTCGTGAATTCATAATTTTTCTAATTTAGGAGATATTTTTTAATTTCTTTAGTTGCCTTGTTATATTTATTTTTCGCATCGGGGGATCTGCAAATGGTCCATGCTTTTTTCAATTTTCGTTTTGTGCATATCAATTTGCGAAGCGTAGGGGGTGTGTATCGCTTTGCATGGTGTATTATCTTGTCCGGAGTTGCTTGCAATACTGCCTTCTCAATGGTATCGTTTAGTTGGACTATAGCTGATTCTACGTTGTCGGGTGATCTCAGTGGAATGCTTGTATTTAAGTTTGTGTTAATGTAGTCTCGATAGGTATCCCAGTCAGTTGTGTTGTTGTGCCATAGTTTGGACTTGGTTGTGTTCACTTCAGTTGAATTAAGTTCGAGTAGTATAGGTGTATGGTCTGACGATAGTTCCAGTCTTGATGTTATGACACATTTATTTAAGTCTATGTCTTTGAGTATATAAAAGTCAATGAGGTCTGGCTTTTTATTTTTGTCTGTTGGCCAATACGTGGGTTCGCCAGTACTAAGATGTTTAGCTTTTGCTAACAGCAGTGCACCCTGTAGGTTTTTACCTTTCTTGTTTGATATTCTGGAGCCCCAGTCTGTATGCTTCGCATTGTAGTCGCCTGCAGCTATAAAACGGTGTCCGAGAGTTTTTAAGAAGTCAAGGTATTGCGACTGCGAGATATTGTGCTTTGGTGGGCTGTACACGGCTGTTATTCTTAGTGGTCCGGATGAGTCCAAGATTTGTATGCTTGTCGACTGGATATAGGTTTCTTGGAATGGAAGCAGTACGTTATGTTTAATGTTTTGTTTAATAATGATAGCAGTCCCACCGTGTCCTGTACCGTCGGGATGGCATGTGTGGTACATCTTGTATCCACTTATGTTCATGTGCTGGCTACTTGTATAGTGTGTTTCCGATATCAAAGCAATGTCAATGTAGTTGTTGTGTAGGAGAAGCTGTAGTTCATTGAGGTGATTTTTTAATCCGTTTGCATTCCAAGTTAAAATTTTTATTTTAGTGTCCATTCTTGTTGTCGAGTTTTGTCAGTAGTACTGTTATGATGTTAATCATATTACTCATTTGTTGCGCTAGTTGTTTTATTATATCTTTTATTTCCGCTAAATCTTTTGAAAATTCAGTCTTTTTTTCTGTGTTTTCACTAGTCTCGTTTTTGTTGGATTCGTTTTTGTTGCTTTCGTTTTTGTTGTGTTCCTCATCTTTTTGTTGGGGTTGTAACTGATTTGTGGGGTTTCTACGGTTACTGGCTGCTGTTTGGGCGTACGTTATTCCAATTTTGACTTTGTTTGATGTCTGTTCTACTACCTGATGGTCATCTTTTTTATCGTCTTTCTCTTTTAGTGAGGGAAATCTTTTAATTTTTAGATGTTTGTATACGTCACATCCTTTATAGTTGGCTGTGTGTGAGCCGCCACAAAGAGCGCATTTAATTTGATCTGCACTTATTAGTTTGCAGTCAATAGTTTTGTGCTTGCCAGCGCATTTCACGCAAATCGGGTCTTTGGTGCAGAAGTTTCGTGTATGACCATATTTTTGGCAGTTTGAGCACTGAGCTACCGTGCGTTTGTGGTGTGGTGGCTCAAATATGACTTTGGTACATAGGAGTGTTGTAATATTAAAGATTTCTCTATTATTTGCTTTGGCTTTTAGTTCAATGAAAAATAGCGGCAGTGGTTTCTTTGTCAGTTTTTGTTGTACGTTGTGTATATTAATAACGTCGTGGCCTAGTTCCGATAGCTCGTTCTTAAGTTCGTCAAGGTCAGTGGCGTAGTGCATATTCCTAAGTACTGTTTTGAATCCCCGCTCCTCTTTCGGCTTAAAGGTGTAGTATTTAGTTTTGTTTTCCCTGAGCATCTTAACCACCCCCGAGTAGTTCGACGAGTCATTTGTCTGTACGCATACTTCGTTGTTTTTAAGTGTTTTTAAAATGTAGTTTTGTTGTATTATGTTTTTCAGAGCTTTGTTTAGTACGTTAATTTGTTCTACGTCCTGTACGTATATTGGTGGTGGCTTGTGTATTTTAGTAGGTGGTCGAGGTTGATTTGGCGCATTAGAATTTGCTTCTGTACCACTGCCGTCTGGGTGCCGAAATGCAACTTCGAGTCCATCAAAATACCAAGGTCGTTAGACTGAGAAACACGTTCTAAACTATTTGAATTAATGTAATAAGAATTTGAAGTAAGGGTTCCGCGAAAAAAGGACATAACTTTACATATATTGATGTTGAGGATTAGATATGGATTAAATGGAACACCAACGACATCGACAACGACAAGAGTCTATGTCACTCTGACATAAAATCCCGTGAGAAGGGCTATTAAGGCTGACACATAGTTTTACATCGTCTGCATAAATTAAAATTTGAGAGTGTTTGATGACGGTATGTAGATCATCATCATGTGTAACGGTGTTTGTTTTGCTTGAAGGAATCTGAGAAGTTTAAGTCTTTTGAGCAATCAGACCAGGCCTTGCTGAATGCATTGGCGATCTCCTTAGAGTCACAAGAGTTACCTGCTGCGCTTTCTATTGAATGTTTGTGTGCGTTTTTTTGGATCCCTGTAATGATATGTACTTTATGCCAAAGCGTTTTTGTAGTTGAACTCAGGTTGATGTCATTGGTAAAGTCTGCGAAAGGAGTTTTTTGGGCTCGCATTTGCTCTTTTATATTTTAGCATGTTCTCTGTGCTTAAATGTTTCCTGAAATTTTTTATTATTATTTAGACATTTTACCTTTTCCCTTTTTAAGAGCTCTAGTTCCTTACTCCACCATGTTGTCTTTTTCGTAGCCCTTATGGGATTTTTGGTTGGTACGGAATCGTTTGCACATGCCCTAATTATTTTAAGGAATTTGGCAGCTGCTTGATTTATGTTGTTTGTGATATTAATTTTTTGTGACTGTTCGTTGATGTTTTTCTGAAATTTTTTCTAGTTGGCTAGGTGCAGTTTGTATTTATGTATTTTGAAATCTACGTTATTTGGTACTTTAAGAAAGAGATTGATGTATATTGGAAAGTGATCGCTTCCATATAAATCATCACAAATAGACTAGAAGCCATTAAGGATAAGTGGTGGTGAGCACATGGAGATATCTACGTTCGTAAAAGTGTTCATAGTTGTCTAGTGTGTATGATCGCCATTGTTAAGTACGATCAGACTATTGTTTTGTATGAAATTTGCAACTACATTGCCCCTTTGATTGGTTGAAGAAGATCATCGAATGCCAGGCATTGAAGTCTCCTAGCATAAGTACTGGCTTGTTAAAGTTGTTGAAAAGGTCATGAAGATCCTGTTCAACGAACTTATCAGTTGGCGAGATGTAAATATTTAATATTATGAAAGTAATTTCAGATTGAATATCTGCACCGATTGCAAGAATGTTGGAATTTAAATCTAGTATTTTATGTTCAATGGAGTTTGATATGAGGAGACCAATTCCTCTGCTGGCTTTTGTGAATAGTGTATTTATGTAATTTTTTTGGTATAGTGCAAATTATTTTGGAGTGTGAAGCGGTGTGTTATTGTTGATGAGATGGGTTTCTTGTAATGTTATCATCTGTGGCTTATATTTGTTTAATAAAAGAGAGAGACTGTGATATTTGTCTTTATATCCGTTTATGTTTCATTGTATTACATTAAGCAAAGAGTATACATTCATATAGAGGTTACATTTCTCTTAAAAGATTTTTACGTTTTTTTGAAATAAGTAGAAGCTATAAAAATATGTTACTTTTCTGCTATTAACATCGAATAACCAGCGCAGGCTGCTGGGTAGCAAGCAACCTCATTCTGCTTACTACTGAACTGAGGTAACCAGGCAAGCAGAAATGTTAGAAGGTGGGTGACTGTTGCGAAATCTAATCAAGCGCTGTTTCCCCTTCTTGATGTGTCTTTCTGAATTTTGTGTTCTTAGCGCGAATTAGCATAAAAATTAATTTGTGTATATCACATTTGGTTTGGTTGTTTTAATTGCCGTCACCCATTTTTATTTTGATTGTATTGATATTGTTGTGGGATGATAGCCCAAAGGGAACATGTTTGGTTTGGCGCGAATTTTTAATGAATGAGGAACTTGATTTCTGTTATTGCAATTCCCACCACCTACTGGTGTTGATTTTGGTGGGACTTTTAATGAATGATGAACACTATTCGTGTACAGGCTTTTAGTTTCTATGAAATTTTTCTACCTCCTTGTCACATCGAAAAAAAAACAAAATTTTCAAATAGTTGAAATTTTGTAAAGAAATACCTGAATAAATAAGTAGAATTGATTACAAATGCATATTTTGCGCTAGATATGTCGAAAAATCGAAGTTGAATAAAGCTAATACTATCTTGACTATCAGGCAAACAGAAAAATCAACAAACAACTGCAAGTGTCGCATGTCAAAAGGAAATCAAATCAGCTGCGCATTGGAAATATCAGGAAAGGCAAAGAAATAAGTTCTACCTTTGACCACGCAACATCACAGCGTGTGATATTCGTTTTTTTCTTATTTGCCGAACATAAGGGAAGACAAAGAAAAAATATATGCCTGCCTTTATGAATACGTATACTTTTCGCGTGCACGCAAATTTGAACTCAACAACTCAACAAAGGAGCTGAGCAATTTGGCGACAGCCCTCTCTGCGTGACCAAAGGTCTAGGTCATCAGCAGCTTCATTACCCTCGACGCCTTGGTGACCAGGTATCCAGCACAACTTGACCGTATTGTGTCGCGACAGTAGCTGGAGGGAATCAAAGCAGTCCCTTACACTCCAGGATGAAAATTTCCAGGATCTAAGTGCCTTGATCACCGCTTGATTGTCGGAAAAGATAGATATATTTTTTCCTCTTGGTACCTTTACCAGGAGGTTGCTCGCACAGATATCTATGGCGTGAATCTCCGTTTGAAAGATCGTGGGCCATTTGCCGGTTGCGATTGAGATCCGAAAGTCCCGGCTCCGGTACACACTTCCGTTCTATGACCATCACTGAACCATGTGTTGCCACTGAGCCTAGGACCCGGGTTACACACTTCCCAGTCAGCTCTGTTGGTGAAGAGAGCTGTGAAGAGCCGACCGAAGTGCAATTCCGTGGTGATATGGTCTGTTCTTGCACAGACTGAGATGCCAAGGATTACGCTTAGTATTCTCGAGTGACCAGTGCCTTTGAAAAATTGTATCTAATTTCTAATGACCTTTTAATGAAAAAATGTAGAGGAGTGAATCCAACAATCGATTCCATGGCGGTTGTCGAGCAGATTCGCATGGCCCCGGCCATAGCGAGGCACACACGCCGCTGAATCTTGTCGCATGGCTGATGCCTGAAACGTTTTAGGCTATCATACGAGAGTCGCATAGGTGACGACGGATCTAACCACTAAATATAAACGCTAGATCAATTTTGGAGACAGACCCCATATCCTACCATATAACCGTCCACAAGCCCAAAAAGCTCTGGTGGTTTTGTTGAGTACTATTTTAAAATAAGCATTCAAATTCACCACCAGCAGAGCTAGAAAAATACCATCGCCGCCCGCTGCCTTAAAGGGCTGGAATAAGGAGATAAGCCAGCGTACGTTATCTTCGTCAAATTGACGCCAGAAAGGCTGCTAGCACGACGTCCCGAGATCCATGGGTTAGGGGAGGGTGTGAACCAGGAATATCAACTGGAGTACATACTCATTGGTCTCTTGCCGATTATTCGTAAAAAGAAAATGTGTTCTTTTTAGGAGACCGATACCATTCAACGGGGCCTCGGCTAACACTTTGTGCAGGCGGGCTGCTTTGTTTGAAACGTTTGAACAGTGCCTACGTCATGTTATAGTCGGTGAGTGCGACTCTGTATTCGCTCCATTGAACAGAGTAATTAAGTCTGTTGAATAGTTTCCGTATTATCTGTCTTTTGGTTGAGAGCACTTCATTCCACCAAGGGAATAACACAGCTATACGTGGTGCGTTTTATGTTGCTCTGCTTAAAAGACATAACATAGATGTTAAGCTGCTTCATATAGTTCGTATGAAGAGCTGATACTGTTAACCAAGGTGTTAGCTGATATGTTATCTCCGATAAAGGTTCTACTCCGTCTTCTTTGTAGGATAGATTGGAGACCCAAGTTGTGAGCTGACGAGGATATCGAACGGGATACGCATATGATCCGACAGCGAGGCTTCCTCAAAGATGTGCCAATCCCATATGGACTGGCTTATGGTCCTGCTGGCAAAGGTGAGGTCAAGCACCTCCTGCCTGGAAACGCTGACAAAGGTTGGTTTGCATCCCATGTTTGCTATATGTAAATCTGAGCTCATAATATAGTTAAGTTCGTACTCACCCTTTGTGTTGATGTCAGCGATGCCCCATATTGTGTGTCACAGCCGATAATAATTTGTCGATTTGTCCGGAGACAGTGCTCGACAAGCGTCTGGACTTACAACGTCAAACCTCCACGATGGCCGCTGTTAGATCTCTATGGATAAATTGTGTTAATAGGGTGTAATTGTTACTGTTATCAATTAGAATAGTCGTAGGATAGGTACGATGCATTTCTCCTGAACTGTGATAAAGCAACTTATCCGATTAGGTAGCTAGGCCACAGAGAACGCTACTTGTCACCCAAGCTCCTGTCTCAGCACGAGCGTGAGCGCATCACACACTTGGTGTCTCCCTGCCTCAGCGAACCAGGGCTGGAAGCCGGCCTCGTCCTAGTGCCTCCCACTTTTGCAGGTGGTAATGTCGAGACAGAGAATGAAGATCCGCTCCGCTGGATCGGCGGCGCGGTTGACGGTTTAGTCAGCTTGCGAGCCTGACCAGCCAAAGCTGTTGGTTTTGAGGTGGACCCACTACCGCTGGGCGGGCCGGCAGACACCAATAAACCAGTTGTCGCCCAGGTGGAGGATGAGGCAGCCTCGATGGTGGACAACCCTGGCGTTCTGGGTGGAACCACGAAGGCCACGCTTGTGGACGCGATTGTTGTTTGGTTGGTGGTGGTGATGGGTTCTAAACTCACCACTTCGGTCACAGGTGCCACCCTTTTCGTCACAGCTTGGATTCCAATGGCAAAAGGTACTTACTCCACAGCATCTGCAGTAATCCCTCCAGTTCCCAGGGGAGCGCTACCAGGTTGGTGCTGATTGTGGCCTAAGCGATAAGTGATGATGTTCTTACGTAAGGCCTTGTATGTGTCATCGTCGACAATGGATAGGAGGTGCAATTGATGGCCATTTGGCGCTCGGTGCACCACTTCGTTGTTCAAAAAGCAATTCTCTTTGATGCGACCCAGGTTATTCCTCAACCATATCGCTATGGACTTCGTGGAGCCTGTTATCTGCTCTAGCCGGACAGGGGAACACGTCCCTGGAATTCTGGTTTTAGGTTGCCATAAGGTTTTTCGATGACAACGTTGATGGTAGCCTCTTGCAGTAGTGCCATATGCTCAGCAATAAGGGTTTCCTCTATAGGTCGGTTGGAATAAACCCAATATTGACGCTATTTGCTACCCGGCTATAGAAAGCTTTTGCTGACTTCGCATGAGTCCGCAAAAGTTTTTTGGTATTATTCTTACCGGGAGACTGCTCCTCCAAGCGTGTTCTTTTAACAAAGGCTTTCTTGCCACTTTGGGTTAGCTCTAGGGCCTCTGCTCTGGAGTACCCACTATATA
Organism: Cacoxenus indagator; assembly: GCA_035041755.1. NCBI lineage: Eukaryota > Metazoa > Arthropoda > Insecta > Diptera > Drosophilidae > Cacoxenus > Cacoxenus indagator. The sequence goes on from JAWNKX010000369.1 coordinate 65,961, forward strand.
AAGTGCGATTGAAGCGCCTACGCTTTTTGGAAAGTTAGATGTACAAAGGCTAGTCCTCAGTTCAAATAGAGTTGGTGCAGTTGAGCACCCACCCCTGAGGCGCCAGACTTTTGCGTCGAGAGGCTGAAGGAAGGCACTACTGTACGGTATGACTCCGAATCAGAGGGCATGATTTCCTTCAATATGATCGTCTGGCCGTGGATCAGTACATCCACCGAAAAACCTCTCCTAAAGGATTTTCGGTGAATTGTTGATTCGTGGCCTCTTGGACATGCGCCATGGCTCCGACTTGAGAAGTTTAGACCAGCAACCTTGTGACTGCAGAGCTAGTAGTTGGGCAAATCCGTTGGGGTATGGCCGCGGATGATGAATTTTAAGGATGCATCGCACTCATTAAAATTTGGTTTATTGTTCATGACATTCCCACAAGTAACCGAGAAGAGAGGTCATTCATGGGAGAGCAAATTACCTCGGTAGGTATAATTGAAACTGGAGGGTTACAGGTATCCAGAATCCGCATACTACCTGACATGCATCCTGTATCATACGCTGTTCGACCGTGGATAAGAGTGATTTATGAGAGTGACACTTCGTTCCGCCCGAATACCATAAGCCAGCACCCAAGGCATGAGAGAGAGGGTGTAGTCGCACTACCAGCAGTGTTCACAGTTACGGCACGAACACCAGGGTGTGTCGATGGCCACTGTACTTACTTATATTATACCTTACAAAATTACTTAATAATTCTTTGATATCCTGACACCTCCTGATTGAAATTCAATGATCATCCGACTACTCAACATCTTCCTCACTGTGAGCAAATTGAGAGGAATATCCTTGCAGAACAAGACATCAGAATGGTGTTACTTGTTACTCTGGTTGTGTTACTCTGATTTGGCCTAAAAAATGTAAACACAATTCGTGTTCAGTAACATTAAAGTTGTCATACCATTGTAATGGTCAAAAAATGTGAAAAAGTTATAAAGTTATTTTTTTTTATGAATTGAATAACTCTCTGCTTGCCATTCTGTTCGTTTACATACAACCAGCTGTATTTAATATTTGAACGAGTAACACCCAGGGTAACAACTGTAAGCACACGAAGTCTGGCAACGCCACAATTGAGCTGAACGATTGGTAGCCCGACAACGTAGTGACTTTCTTCCTTCCTTCTTGGTGGAAGCGCGACGTACGAAGTCGCAAGCGGCGGATAGATTTAAATGCTTATTTTAAAAATTGCGACATATATCGGTGATGTACTCATAAATAAATTACCCCTAAATTAAGACATTCGCAAGTGCACTGTCAAGTCGACTAGTCGTCTCCTTTCACTTTCCGAATTTATCAACACAAAAAACTAAATCAAGAAACAAGATAATCAATTGTTCTTATCTCATGATGCCTGTTGAACGCAGTCCCCCGACAGCGTGCAGCTCGCAAAAACAAAATCATCCATCAAGGAACAGCATGAGCATACCCCACGCTCAAACAGCTGTCCGCATAAATAACAACAACGAATACCTTGGCACATCAGCAAGCGGTTCAAACAACAGCATCAACATCAGTGACTCACACCAAACCTCACTCCCCGTTAATTTCGAGAGAGCGCGTTCTTGCTCTCCCGCAATACATCAAACAGCTACACACTCACAAAGAGAAAACAATAACGGATCATCAATCCCAACAAACGCAGCCTCTCGCTCTACCACTCAACTAACTGTCAGTTGTTCCATGGCAGCAGGTAATATGCAGCCTCTGCCGTGGAGTGCACAATGCGCTTCACCAACGACGCCACTCTTCTCGTTCCAACCAAGCTATAAGCTGCTATCTCACTAATTACAACAACCACCACGTCATCTTTCTCAGCTACAATGCCAATTTGCTCCCTCTCTTCGGCAACAACATTGATCAGAAAAAAGACATCAAACACGCAAGTACAAACTTCAACCAATCAAAACCCACAAGAGTTAAAAATAAAACGCAACCGTAGTAAGCTCTCTCCCAACAACACTTCCGAACAAAATAGCAATAGTAAAAAAAGTAGGAAAAAAACTCAAACACAAACGACAACACAAACAACACTGCAAAAGTACTGGCTGAGCGCGCCTAACACTAATAACAGGTTCGAACTCCTCTCACAAGACGAACCGGCTGAAGACGGCAGTGGTACAGAAGCAAATTCTAATGCGCCAAATCAACCTCGACCACCTACTAAAATTCACAAGCCAACACCAATATACGTACAGGACGTAGAACAAATTAACGTACTAAACAAAGCTCTGAAAAACATAATACAACAAAACTACATTAAAAAAATTTTAGAGTGGAGCATTAACACGATGAAAAACAAAACCACGGGATGTACGCCATTCCAACTACTATACGGGTATGAGCCTCGCGACATACTCAAGAATGTGCTAACGATATCTTGCTAACCGACGACGAATTGGATCAACTGCGTAAGACTGCTGCCGAACGTGTCAACTATCAGCGGGCGAAAATTAAAGAACGGTACCATGCCATACGGGCCCGACCAACAAATTACAAGACAGGCGATATGGTATTAACCACCAACGAAGCACTTAGCTCTGGGACGTCGCGGAAACTAGCCCCCAAAACTCAGCCAATTCAGAGTACCACAACCAGAGTAACAAGTAACATCATTCTGTTTGGGCTTTTATTTGAATTTGCTCGGTAACAAACCGTATTTCTAACTCCCTCCTTCTTTGTATTTCTCTCAAATGGCAAAGTACAGGGTTGTTCAATGCATTAATAAAAAATTACTTTGACATTTTCAATTGTATGACAACTCTAATATTACTGAACCACGCATTCTGTTCACTTTTTGTCGGCCAACTCAGAATAATACAACCAGAGTAACAAGTAACACAAGTTAGCAAAAATGTGTCTTGCTGAAGTTTTATCTTTTGCAAACCCCAAAAGCGAATCACTTAAAAATGCAATTATTAAGCTCTTTACACTCCTTTCTGCTTTTTCCCATTACTCAGTAGCTACGCTTGGCTTCTCTTTGTCAACTACTTACAAAATATCGCTCTCAGCCAAAAGCGCTCTTACTCTGAACTTCCATATTGATATGTCGATCCCATAAAAGGGGAAATATTCTTTGTCTTCCGCTTTTCCTTTACGCATCCTAAAACTTCGATGACGCTTCTATGCTCATACACATACACATATAAACTGCGTAACACATTTGTCGGATTAAAAAAAATAATGACGTGAAAAAAAAAATTTGACTTGTACTAAATTAAAAATGATGCAAATTTCGCCGAAAAGGCAATGATATAGAAGGCTGATTCCTTCTTAGGGGGAGATCATGCGGGTGTAGCCTCTTCAGTCTTGTTGAGCCTTGTTGAGATACGGGTGTGGGAGGACGCCAGCGGATTTGGATGCGATAAAAGTCTGTAGTGATAGCGGCAGCTGTGAGAATTAATCACCTCCATAACAGTTTGCATGGCAAGATCCCTATGCAGCAGGGTGTTGCGGACGTACCAAGGGGACACATACACATAAAAAGAGAAAACGAAAATTTACAATGGTACAAATACGGGTTTTACACACACTGATGTTGGGAACGACGGCTGACTTCATAAACGCAACACTGCAAAGCAACACTGCAATGCATACTGTTCATAAACGGCATTGCTAAAAATAAGACAATGCCGAGTGTTCATTAACGCCTGGCAATACTTTGCGATGCGCAAAATTTTTCAAATTTGCGCATCATTACCATTTGTGATGCATTGCATTTTTTGGCGCGTGAAACAATGGAAATGTAAGCAAGTTTTTTTACAAGTAATATTTCAATTTTTAAATAATTTCATTTAATATTTAAATTTAATAATTTAAATTAATTTAATTAATTTAATTTAATATTGCAATAGTGAGAAAAAGTGGACTCACGAAGGAAGAAGCTTCTTGTAGAAGTACGTTTGCGCCTTGACGGAGAATTTAGCGGGGAAAAAAGAAAAGGAATACAATTTGGGAAAAAATAATCCGGGAGATTAAGGAGGTTCAAAGCATATTTCCCTTTTCAAACGAAGAAATGAGTACGCGTTTCATAAATATAGTGGGGACATATAAGAGGATCAAGAATCGTAACGACACATCGGGTGAGGCTTAAACGAGCTGGGAATTTTTCGATGTAGACGAGGTTTTTGTTCAGGTGCCAGAAGAATTGGTAGAAAGTTCACTTAAAAACTAAGTGGCAGATTTAACAAGCGATGACGCCTTGACATCCACAGATAGCCAGTCGACGATGAACTCAAATAACACTATTCCACGATTTTCAATAAAACGGAAACGATCCGAAGTTCTTGATTTTTGAGCAAAGAATCTGAGGCAGATGGAAAAATTATGAAGAATCGTTTGGATATGGAGGCAGAAAAAATTCAATGCAAACGAAACACACGACAAAGCAACATTGAATTCATAAACGCCTGAAAGTGCCTTTGCAAAATTTGAAAAAGGAGTGTTGCGTCTGGAGAGCCGGTGTGTCTAAAACCCGTCTTACAAACGCTTCTTACGTTAAATCTAAATATTTGATTGACATTTCTCTTTATACGTTTCTTACTTTAATTTTAATTATTTAATTAGAATCAGCATTTATGCGCTAACTGAGCCAAAATCTGTCGGAATAAACAGCCTTTAAGATCAATAAAAATCGAAATTAAGATAGTCGAAAAATGAAATACAGCCGTTTGTATGTGAACGAAGAGAATGTGAAGTTGTCACTCTGCTTGTTACTCGGGTGTTACCGTGAGAAGTAAAATTATTTGAATTTGCTCGGCCCCTCTTTGTATTCCTCTCAAATGACAAGTACAGGGTTGTTCAATGCATTGAAACCAATTAAATAATATTATATTAAATATTAAAATACATTTTTGTGAAATTGAATTTTTTTCGCACGGTTCTAAAGTTAACGATTAATCGATTTTTTAAGCAACAATTAATCGACACATCGATGAACTAGTAAAAAAAAATCACTAAAACAATCACTAATAAATCACTAATCCATGCTTTCTTGGTCGATACCCATCCCTACTTCCAACCATAAAGGACAGGGCTTACGAAGCCATAGTTAAACTGATACCGAAATTGAACAATACGTCTCATCCTCCGATTTATAAAGATTACATTAATGCAATAAAGGCAAAGAAGACATTTAAAGTGGTATCAGATCAATATTTCACCTGCACCTAAAACTCGTCTCTCCACGTTTGCTTTTGCTTTTGGACGGTACGTTGTCTGCACCGACAGTTTGTCAACCATCGCAGCGGTAAAAAAAAAATAATAGCAGACATCCGTAGCTTACGCGCCAAAATATAAGCAAAATGTTGTTATTTTGGGTGCTTTCAGGAGTAAATTCCAATAAAAAATACAAAAATAACCACATTCTGAAAAAAATATCGTCCAACATTCATAAGATATGAACTCACAAATATGTTACAATATTTATTTATTTTATTTTATTTTACAAGATTATACCTAATATATACAAATACTAAATTGAATATTAATTTAACAGTAAATAGCTGCTGCGGCCTTTGACTTGTTACAATATGGATGTGACATATGTTTGAGAAATATTACCCGGTGTTTAAAAAAGGAAAAAAGTTATGCCAGTAATAAATGTATGTAAGTTTGCATGGTGTTACCATTACTACCGGACTCATCCCACTGGTTTCGACAAATTAATAGCGTGTGGTAAAAAAAAGCCATCGTGAAAATTTCAGCTCTATAGCTCAAAAAGTAAGGGACAAATTTGCATTTATACATACGAACAGACAGACAAACATGGCTAACTTAACTCTTTTTGTGGAACTAATTAATAATAATTTATAGACACGTGATTACAGCCTTTTGGCTATATGGCCTGCAAATTTAAAGTACTTCAGCTTTGTGTGACATTAAGAATATACAGATAGGCCTTAAAAATAAGACTATACGACGTATTACTGGTGACCACTGGTATGTTAGGAACATTACCCTGACCTCACTTCACTCGCAGTTGCTGAGCAATAATACTTTCTTTCAGCAGCTGATAGAGCAAGACAGTTGAATCACACAGGAGTTCTCTATCATGCAACACAATGCTCCGTCGTTTAAAATAATTCCACCCCCAACAATAAGACATTGCTTTAGCACGTTAATCTTGATCTAAATTCTCTTGGTCATTCCCATCAATAATATATGAATAATTAAACAAAAAGTAAATTTAAAAAATTAAACAAGTAAGAAAAGTAAGCAACCTGATTTTGACATAAATTTACTTACGTAATCTTTCATTCCTCATTAATTTTCCCACATAATGACCAAACATTTTCTAATACATCTAAGTACGCAAAAGCCATGTCGGAGCGAAAAATAAAGACCAAGTCAAAATTCTTCAAAAAAAAGATTTTTGATAGTGAGTAATGAAAGGAATATCACGCGGTATGAAAGTTAGACCATGTCTTCTTATTTTTTACCGCAGTACCATCGAACAGCACGAGGCGCAACGTTGCACTTCTCGCGACTGACGTGGGAATCGGGCGAGTAACTGGACACCAGACCAACGTGCTGGGCATCGATTGGCTACCCTTAAGTATAATAAGCTAACCTTAAGGATTTATTTTATTGTATTTAGATTTTAAGAATCAGAATTAAATCTTGGCTTGAAATGAACGGACCATGTAATTCCGTTAACTGGCGCCCGAGCAGGGACTCGCTTAAAAATTCGAAAAGTTAAAAGAATAGTGGAAGGATGCGGGTTTTTTAAAACAAAAAAACTAAAAATAAGAAGTAAAAGTGAAAGTAAAGAAAAATAAGAAACTAACATCAGTTATACAAAATATGAACCTAGAACTGAAAAGTGAAGTGAAAATTTACGAAGATTATCTCTTGTAAAGAATATTAGAAAATTAAAAAAAACCCTGTGCCAAGAAGTGAAAGTTAAATTTTTAAATGAAATGTAGTATCTTATAAAAATATGAAATTAGAATGTGAAGTGTAAATTTATCAAAAAAAAAATCAAACCAAATGAGGAAGAATTTTAGTGTGTAAATCCAATAACGTAGCTGCAGAAAAGTATACCAAAGTTAAAGTGAAACAAGAATTTCAAATAAAAATTTAAACTTATAACAAATACAAAAAAAGGGTAATAAATAAAAAAGACCTTTAAAATAAAATAAAAATTATAAAATAAAAAATAAAACAATTTCAATAAATCAACACTACAAGAGCAAAGAAGCTCTTCAGGGAAGAAAAACCTCACTAAATGCTTCGCGAGTTGGTGTGCTGTGAGTCTACTCTAACTTATTCGAGAAGGATCTCCAAGAAATTAGCCATTTGCCAGACTGTGTGAAGGAATTTAATACCTTCGAATGGGATTCGACAAAATACGTGTCGTGGGT